>JACEGR010003790.1:0-98240 GCA_014170235.1 Listronotus bonariensis | reverse complement strand
CATGATATACAAAGTCAAGCGAAAGTATGGTAGGATATATTAAAATTTTATTTTCATCAAGAAATTTTTAAACATCCTAAATATCTCAAAAACCTTGGGTTATTGGAATACGTTTTGCTGATAAAATTAACTTTATTTTTATTGCTACAATCGAAAAATAAACTAATATACAGGTGTTTCATTTAAAAAAACATAAGTTTAATATAAATCTCCTTTCTTGGAGCACCCTGTACAATTTCATCATTGAAGACGCAGCTGACGCTCACAACGATTCATGTACCTACAACCCTCTTAAGCATTTTACGACTTATAGAAAAATCACGCTTAATTATGCAGTTATTGACCTGCAAAGTTAGAATAAAAATATACAGTGTGTCCCAGGACAGGTGTTGCAAGAGGACAAATGGACTAAAAATTTTTAAGTTTTAAATCGGCATTTTGGGAAAACTCGTCGCATGGTCTGCTGTTTGGTAAGTTAGAATTTTACAGGGTGAGACGATTTCTTTTATTTGTTTATTTTTTACCGAGATAACAAATTTGTCATTTTACTTTTACCATTCAATTTCATTATAGTTTTTTTACAGAAAAGGTTTACCTTTTTTAATCTATATCTTGTACCTCTCTTCATAAAAATGCATTTCAAAAATATACATATCACCTTTCAAATGTAAAAACTTTATTTATTTTATAACATCAATTAAAAAAAAAATGAAAAAATGGACAGGTAAATTTATTATAAATAAAACCACATTTTAACAATATTTAATATAATAATAATAAAAAAGCATAATAAAAAATAGTGTAGTCTACATTTTAGAATAAGTATCATTATAAAAGTAGCTGACTTATTAAAAATATACAAAATGAGGTCTAGTCTTATGGTGATACAAACCGTCAGGGGTGCTTCTTTTGGTTGATAGAGGGTGTTTTTTTAACGATGATATAACTTTAATCTATAAAAAATATGAAAGTAAATATATTGTGATCGAAAACATAATGCTATGTAAAAGAACAACTTATTACATTAACGTTTAAAAATTATTTGCGGCATGTGGCCACCGCGGCAGTCTACCAGAGTGGCTTTCCAGTGACGCAAATAGAGCGCTCCCGAGTAGCTCAGGAGCATTTCGTTCTACTTTATGGCGTTCCAGTGACGGAAAGTGTTCTGCACCTGAGCTACTCCGTTTTTCTTTCCCCTTGCCTCTCATGCACCAACCCCTCTTTTGGTTTTTGTGCTTCAAACGTGTTTTTTTATGGTTAAGGATGGATTTTTAAAATTATTTATTTAAAATGGAATTAGATAATAAAAAGAGATTATTATTATAAAGCCAAGAAAGGTTAAAAATAACGAAATTTTAAAATTTCTTAAAGTATCTATCTTTCCTTGTCTAAGGATGCGTTCCAGTGACTAACTTTTTAGAGCAGTTCAAGAGCTTCAAGCCCTGGAGCGTGAAGCACAAAATTTTTCGTCACTGGAAAGCCACCCTGATAGGCTATTCTTTTAGTCCAATTTTGAGTGACTTTTTCGAGTACTTCCGGTCGTATATCATGAATAACACGAGTAATGTTGGCTTCTAAGGCTTCTATCGTTGCTGGTTTATCAGCATACACTAATGACTTGACGTAGCCCCACAGAAAATAATCTAGGGGCGTCACATCACAGGATCTGGGTGGATAGGTAACAGGTCCATTTCTCGAATTTTTTTTTCGCTAAACCTTGTTTGCAACAAGGCGATAGTTTCGTTCGCCGTGTGGCATGTAGCGCCATCCTGTTGCATCCACATCTCGTCTGGATCAATATCATCCATATTTTGAAACAAATATTCATGAATCATGGTTCGGTAACGTTCTCCATTGACCGTAAGTTCTGTCCAGCCTCATTTAAAAAAATAAGGTCCGATGATCCCATTAGCATGTAAACCACACCACACGGTCACTTTTTCTGAATGTAATGGAGTCTGTTGGATTTCCTGTGGATTAGCATCACACCATATCCGGCAATTTTGTTTATTCACAAATCCAGAAAGCCAAAAATGAGCCTCGTCGCTAAACAGAATCTTACGATAAAACAACGGGTCACCTTCCAGCTGTCCTAATGCCCAGCGAAACGACGACGCAAGCCATGATCTTGCGGCTTTAATTCTTGCACCAGTTGGATCTTATAGGGGTATAGATCAAGATCTTTCCGCAAAATTTGCCAGGTAGTTGACGGACAGAGCCCAAGTTGTTGCGACCGACGACGAATGGATAACTTTGGATTCTCTTCCACACTTTCACGCACAGCGGCAATATTTCTTTCATTACGCACATTCCTTCGACGTCGTGGTGTTTTCACATCGTGTAAAGAGTACGTGGTACGAAATCTATCCACAGTACGACGAATTAGTAACTCAGATGGACGATCGTGTGGCCCATAAAATTCACGAAGTCTTCTATGAGTCTGGCGAACTGATGACTGAGTTTCAAAGTAAATTTGGATAATTTGGTAACGTTGGTCAAGCGTAAGTTTATTCATGATGATTTGCCAAAGTATACTGAAAATAAATTTTATGAACAGTGTCAGATTGACAGTTAAGTCTGACAGTTGTTGCCATGTAAAGTTCTATCCAACCTAAAAAACACCCTTTACAAATGCAAGCGACCCGGAAAGATGCAAATGACCAAGAACAGCGCAGCAGGCGTAATCTCATGAGTGAAAAAAGACCCTTTATAATTGTGTTGCATATTTTTCTACTACCGTAAAATTTCTATAATTTCTCAGAGTCATCCAAATTCATTATTGTTATTAATTTTCGAACATTTTTATTATTAATATGCAAACTAAAAAAAAGTAATTGCGGAACTTTTAATAACTTGATCTTTGGTTTAGTTGATGTCGCGTTTACTGTTACATTGCATAAATTTAAAGTCTGAAAAAGGGTTTAAATGTTAAAAAATTATACTTTTATAACACTTTATGTCGTGTACTACAATAACACTACTTTATCTACTTAGTAGTTGTAGAAAAATAAATTTATAACAATAATATTCTATACCATACAGGAAAACTCTTAGAGTTAGTATTTATATGGATTCTTTGGGTCATAACGAAAGGTTTATGACTAGGATCCCCAAAATCATTGTGAACTTCAATATTACATTTGCTGCAATAATGATCGCCTTCACATTCTGGGCAAATGTATATGGCATGTTTGTAACAGACACAACAAAAGGCTCTCGCTCATCATCATCCTCATCTTCATCACTATAATCAACCTCCTCCTCATCTTTAATTTTTTCTGAATTTTCGGAATTATCTACATTGTATTTTTGATCAAGTAGTGATTCAGCCATTATCTGAAAATAAAACAGTTTGTTTTTGTACTTTGAGATTTAGATATAGATATAACCGGCATTGTATTATTAGGTGCAAAAAATTAGATGGAGGATTGGAGTTAACCACAAGGTATACATGCAACAACCGACATAGAGCCATATGTTGACATGTAAATTTACTGTTTTTTTTTTTGTATGTTAGTTCTGGTTAATAATATTATATTATATATTTATTTATTAACAAATTTTACACTACGGAATAAAACATTCCAAATGGTAAATCCTATAACAAACTAAAAATATACATATATACAAAATAAATAGTTGCAAAGTAGCATTAATCCTAATTTACAAAATACGTCTTTTAATCTGGCTCAATGAGCACTGGAAAATATCAACGTTGTAGTACAATCTATTGTAGTTGAGCACCATTCTATCAATCATTGCTGTAAGACCATAGTTCGTTCGGTAAGGACGCTCGAAGAAGAACTGTTGTTGCCTTGTGCGTCGAACAGGTACCAAAAACAAAATCAACTCCAAGAGCACAGTTCACGGAGCCATTGAAAAGCTTACACACGAAAAGAAACAATGCGTCCTGACGTCTAGTCTCCAAGCTTTTCATTCCACACAACAGCAGCCTTGTTTCATATGGTATTTCTGAGCACTGAAAATGGTGTTTATACAACAGATATTTGAGGAACTTGTTTTGAACCCTTTCTAACCTATTTTTGTGGACGTTGTAGCCAGGAGCCCAGATAACAGAACAGTACTCTAGGACACTGCGGACTAGACAGTTGTATAAGCAGGTAATGGCTTTGGTATCGTGGATGTATTTTGTGTTTCGTTTAATAAAGCCCAGCATTCTAAAGGCTTTCAGAATTATACTATCAATGTAGTAGTAGTAGTAGTATTTATTGATATCAAGATACAAAATTGTACATATACACGTCATAAAATTTAAAATATAATAAGGTAAAACACAGTTGACACCAATGTGATTATTAAAAGATAAGCTCCGGTCAAAAATTACACCCAAGTCGTTAATGAACTCCACGTTCTCTATCAACTCAGCTTCTTAATAAGCAGTTGATGACAAACACTATCAAAATCTTTAGCCAGGTCAGTGTAAATGGCGTCTACTTGATGTCCAGCTTCCAAGGCAGAGAGTAAAAGTTTTGATAGACCGCAAGGTTTGTCACTGTAGAGCGCAACTCGTAAAATCCATGCTGTTCTGGAATGACATAGTGCTTAAAGGTCCAAAAAATGTCGTCCGTGAGCATCGACTCATACACTTTAGGAATTGCCGAAAGAATTGAAATGCCACGATAGTCGGTAATGCAACACCTGTCGCCGTTCTTGAAAATAGGTAAGAGATTAGATGATTTCCACTAAAACATGTTTTGAAGTGGTAATGCCAGAGAAGAAGAACAGTTCTTTAACACAACAGTGGGAACACCATCAGGCCCTGCGCCTTTGGATGGGTCGAGCTGATTTAACTTTTCGGCAACTTTTACGCTTTTAAAAGGGTACGACGACAAAGTGGCAGCAAATCGGATGGAATCTACAGCAGTTAGGTCTACATCAATACTGCTTGAGTAGGATGCTTCGAAATGAGTAGCAAAGGCTTCGGTGATATCTTGTGAGTTGTAAAGCACCTGATCTTTGAACCTCATTATAGCTGACAAGTTAGATTCCTTTTTGAGATTATTTATAAAAGACCAAAAATGTTTGATGTTCTGAGGAATCAAGTAATTATATTAAAATAAATAATTATATTAATAAAGATTTCAAATTTAACATACCTTTTTTGTTATTTTGTCTACTTCTTCCTCGGAATCTAGTTCTTCATAATCTGGATCTATGTTATTTTTTTATACTCTTCACCCTTCAAAGTAGCCAGTCTTTGATCCAGATCATCTTGGGATTGATGGGAAAATTCAATACCTTTTTCAGCAGTAAACTGTTCTAGAAGAGAAGCTACTTTTTCTTCATCACTTCTCTTATCAGCTGTAAAAAGCTTGAAATATAACAATTACAATTCATTAGAATTCATCCCAAGTAAATTTTATACAGGATTTATACAGACAAAAAATATAAAAGTAAAATAAGACTATATTTTTGGAAATATAGGTTTTGCAAAAAAATTCTTATTGACACACACCGCCGATTTTTTGAAATTTGGTAAATGGGATTTTTTGGGGCGCTGATCACGAATCTGAAAGAATTTTTAGTCGGCAACGTTTCGTTTTCGAGATATGCGTCATCAAACTTGCAAAGCAAGCAGAAAACTCAAGAATTGCGTGCAAAAACAATGGGATATATGGTGAGTTTAGGTTAGCTTTCTATTTAAGTTAAATAATAATTAATAAACGGTTTACTGCTATTTAAAGGGTTTTTTAAAAATTATTGATACCTACATATTTTAGACACTCTTCTAAATAAAACGTAAAATATTACATTTAAAAATAATATAATAAATATAATATCAGTAAACAAACTTAACGCACCGGGGAGTGAAAAGGGGTGCTGGGCGGGGTAAAATTGGTAAAACGAGTTAATGAAACTGAACATCACATGTAAAATCAAGTAAAAATTACATTTTTTCCACATATTTTTGAGAATAAAGATAAAAATATGATAAATATAAAATTGTTAATTCATAACCTAAAAGTGGGAAGAAAAACGACTAAAAACATCAGTTATACCATGCTAAATATGGAAAGCATTTGGCAACATCCGAAGGGTCTGATTCTATTTATGAGTGAATAATGAAAGAATTCACACAAACTGGATTCATAAAGTGTCTCTAGTGTAATTAAAGGATTAACAAAAAAACCAGAACTAACCACAAGATTATTTAACTAGGTAAGGTTGCCTCATTACGTCACATATATACCGCACTGCTGGTTCCTTGGCGCCAACAAGGATGTCTAGACGGATAATACCATGAGGGCAAAAGAGCGCGATATACAACATTAAAAAATCAGCTAGAATAATCATTGTTAAATAATTTATTAATAGGAAATAAAGAAATTACGGTAACAACTGGAATTAACAGTATTTCCTTTAATATTGACAAAAAACACAAACTACACTGTTAAAACCTTCATTAAATAATGAGCAAAATACATATGTGACGTATGGTCCGCCATGTTGCAAGGCTTACGAGGCGACCTTACCTAGTTAAACGATCTTGGACTAACCAGAACTAACCTGACCACCCTTTATAATCCCTCTTTAATTATTAAAAACTTATACAATGTTGCCAACTGTCCATAATAAAAGTGGACAAATGCCAAAAAAATATTTTTTATTATAAAAAAATCATAGCTGCTCCTTCATATTATTATTAAGGACAACTAATAGATAACATGTACGTCAAAATATTTTAAAAAATCGTTTAAGTAGTAGAAAACCGTATACTAAATAATTACCATTGCATGATATTTATGTCAAATGGAAATGTAAACAATAAAAATTTTTATCAGATATAAATTTTTATCCGTTTACATTAGCCAGAATTGTCTGTCTGACATAAATATCATGCAATCAATGTCAGATGTAAACCTATCATAAGGTATACTAACTCAAGAATCGACTCGACATTGTAAAAGCCACTCTACATTCTAAAATTCCTTCTAGATTCTGAAAATATTATAGAAAATACACCTTTTAAATTAAAACAGTCAGAAAAATGGTTGTTTTTTTGTTGAATGTTTAAAATTTGATGTTTATTTATTTGTTTTGTAATAGAGATACTCTAAATCTTCATGATAAACCACGTAATTTTTGTATTACTGATTCTCATGCAAAACCTATATTCCCAGAGTTATACTTTTTACTTTTCTTGGAAAACCCTATTAAAATCCATCTTTAAAATAAAAATAATACTTACAGGTCTCTGTGCATCTGAAGTATCAGAAACATTGTCCCCCTTCAACTTAGCAAGTCTTTCTCTTATTTCACTGTCTGAAGGTGGCACTACTTGTTTTTCTTTAAGTTTTTCCAATCTATCCACAAGTTTCTGATCGGCAGAAGACAACCCAGATTTTAATGCATTAATTTTAGGATCTTGTCTGTATACTGTTATAGGTGGGGCTGCGGGGTTTTCTAAATTTTCAAGCCTCCTAGTAAAAATAAAATAATATGTAAAATTAGAACATTTATGGCTAGAGATTCAGTGAGCTATATTTATACTCTTACTTTAGAAATCTGTCTGGTGGAATAATAGGTTCTTTATTTTCTGCAGCCCCTGATGTCAACTTGGAATAACACACTCGACAAACTTTGAATTTTTCTGACCCCTTTGATGGTATTTTACATTTCTGTTTTTAGGCAGTTGCCACAGAACGAAAGGCCACAGTTTGCGCAGCCTTGCTAAAAGGAAGAGAAATATTTTGAGTAAATTAAAATATCTTCAGTGGAAATCTTTTAACTTTACCAGAAATATTTGAAACGTTTTTATACCAACCTCTTTGTGAAAAAATTAAAGTTAGTAGAACAATGATTACAAGACATTTTTGCAATGTTTTCGCCTGAAACACTGAATGAATCATTCAAATTTTTCCTAAATATTGGTTTATTTGGGTAAAAATCAGCTGTTTAATAACAAAAAAGTGTCAAATTTTGATGTTCAAGAAAGTCGTTAAATCCTATGGTGCCAGTTTAAATTAAACTGCATACTAAACCCTGACCGCAGCAAATTTTTTGTTGAAATACTTAAAGCATATACCTACTAGACACAGCCTTGCTGTATTGACGCAAACGATTTGCTTTAAAATTGAAACTGTTTTTTTTTAAATATTGTATTTTTTTAAGTTGCTTTAAATATTTCTTTACTATATTTTTAGTTTATTAATAATAATAAAAAATACGTGTAAATAGAAAATAAAAAAATTTAATATAAATATATGCACAAATAACTAATCTTACAAAAAACTATTTAACTTATTCTGATAAAACTGATAGTTATTTCCATTAACTTCTCTTTTCAAGGAAATAAACTCTTTAAATGGCATTTCTGTCCATATTTCCATGGATTTCTGTATCATATCTCCTGTGGCTAAAGTTTTACTGGCATTCGCTGAAAACATTATGGATTTCAAACGATCTATGGAATAGTCCAGATAACTTTCCTGTTTTTTAAGATCTTCAAATGAATCTAAAAATTAATGGAAATATGTTTTGAAGTTGATGAAAAAATTTTAAGGAAAAGTTCATATCAGTGTATACAGTGTGTCCGAAAAGTTAACGATACTGTTGAAAGAGTTGGAACAATTCATAAGCATACAAAAAACACAAAATAACCTTATTAAAAAGTCGATGGTTTTCAAGATACTGGCACTTAACCAATCAATTTTTACAATTTTGAAACACCCTGTAAATCATATGACTCCGTGGCGCAGTGGACAGAGCTTGGATCTTGGAAGCCTGAGGTCGACGGTTCGATTCCCAGCGGGGAAGACATATTTAGGTAGTAGTTATTAAAAATAACGACCGTGGTGGCACTACTGCGTTGTCTAAAAGGTGCTGTAAAATGCATAACTGCATGTTTCAGTGCTTGGACAACGTTGACGGAACAGGGGGAACGATGGGTTAAACATCTAATAACCCGACACCCACGGTACTCTGGTATTTAGGCATATGCCTTTGTGGGATGTCAAAAAGATAAAAAACTCCTATTTTAGCTTATTAAAGTTACAAGTGTAGGTTAAGTCTATCTGTGGACACACTGTAGATTTTTAAAAATACCTTTTAGCTTAATGTTGGTTTTTGATTTATGAAATGGCTATTCGGTGCTACGAAATCGAAATCTAAAAATATATATTTCTTTTTAGGTGTGACAATCAAAAAATCGATTCGATTTGACAAATTTCAATATGCCAATATCTCGAAAACTAACGACTTCTTACTAAGGTAATTTTATGTTTTTCTGGATGGTTATGGGTTGTTTTTTGACTCCTGTATATTATTTTCTGTAGGATCCATAAAACACTTGAAAAATGGTTTAAAAATAAAGTAAAATAAAAATGGGGAAAATGGTATTGTTTATGATGAGGCTGTAGGATTGAAGGAGGAGCTGAGTAAGTCTACAATTTACAGCCAAGCCCTAATAATTTACATTTTTTCTAAAAAACATGTTATTCTTTTTCTTTAAACGTTAAAATAATAATAAAATAAAACTAATTTAAATAATGTGTCAGTATGCTGATGATACATTGGTTATATTGGCGAGTGGGTGTTTGGGGACCCTCTCTGGGGAGTGTTCGGGTGCAGCAGAGCAAATGCGAGCTTGGTGTCAAAACAACTACCTAAAATTAAACGCTAATAAGACTGGACTTATTACATTTGAAAAATCCTTAGCACGAAGCCACTCTCTTTACGCTAAGATGAATGGTAAATCCATCCCAGCAGTCAACAACATAAAATTTCTAGGAATTATAATAGACTCAAACCTAAGTTGGAAAGATCATATTCACTCACAACAGTACATGTGCATTGTTGCGAAGATTGAGAGATGCACTTTTTGTAGACAGTATACGCAGTTTCTATTTTGCTTGTGTTCAGTCTCTTATAAGTTATGGTATTCTGTTTTGGGGTTCTTCTACTCATGCAATTAATATCTTTAGAACCCAAAAGCGTATTATCAGATGCATACTTAAAGTGCATCCTCGAGCTTATACTCAAATACTCAATTTATTCATGTCAAAATACAGCAAAGGTTTACACACATCAAATAAAAGATATAAAATACAGCATACAACTAATAAAATAAATAATATGGCCTAGACTAAGTTTTTTTTTTAATTTGTTTGAAGATAAAATGCTATAATACCATATTTAAAACAAATAAGTAACATACAAGACACAATATATGTAATCTACAATAATAAAACTAACCACTTATAATAACAAAAAAATTTAAAGATTTAAAATCCAATTCTATGGTTTCCAAGATTAAGTTTAAAAAATAAAATTAAATTAAAAATTAAATTTCAAAAATTCATCACTTGAATAAAAGGCATTCCTTACAAGTAATTCTTTGACCTTACTCCTAAACGTTGACATGGGGAGATTTCTTAATTCTAACGGCAAGTGATTGAAAAATTTCACTGCCCAATACTCAGGACCATTTTGACACCTTCTCAGTCGCCTAAAGGGGATCACTATGTTTTGTTTTATTCGGGTGTTATAATCATGGACATTTTCATGCAACGTCAATGTGGCAATATTTTTCTTTATATAAATAAGGTTTTCAAGAATATACAGAGATGGTACTGTTAATATTCCAAGAGACACAAATGCTTCCCTGCAGTCATCACGGTATCCAAGACCATGCATCAGACGTATGATCCTTCTCTGCAGACCAAAGATTCTTTGTGTCTGCTGAGAGTGCCCCCAGGCCAATATTGCATATGATATGTGGGACTGTACAAGAGAGAAGTAAGCTATCCTAAGAATATCCGGTGATACCGAATCCTTGAGATTTCTCATCAGATATACTGACTTTGTAAGTTTTTTGGACACCTGGTTGACATGCGGTCCCCATTGAAGCCTTGGATCCATTAAGACGCCCAGGAAACTTGCCCCCGTAGCAGACTCAGCGCAGGCAGTCATGTCACGCATTGAGAAAACCATATTCTTGGTTTTATCTTTATTTAGCAAAAGTTTGTTTAGGCAAAACCACCGCTCAGCTTCCGCCCTCACTGCCTCAGATCCAATGACTGACTGCTCTAAAGAGTTGTAAGCCGAAGATATGGTTGTGTCGTCGGCAAAGAGGGTATATTCTGCATTAGCTTTATTTGACGGTAGATCGTTTATGAATATCAAAAAGAGAGTAGGTCCCAAAATTGACCCCTGTGGAACTCCAACCTTAACATCCCTCTCCTCAGACACAGCCGATCCAACCCTTACCACCTGACGCCTGCATTCAAGGTATGATTTAATTAAAAGAATGCTATTTTCATCAAAATTATAGAACTTTAGTTTGTTAAGTAAGATGTGGTGATCGACACAATCAAAAGCTTTGCTCAAGTCACAGAAAGATACAGTTGTATACTTTAGTTCCTGAGCTTCTTGTAGTGCGTAAAAAGTTCTATAAGGGCACGTTTTTATCTTTTCGATAAGTTTTTAGATATCTGAGATACGAGGGGTAACCGAAAATACAACAATTTTAAAATCACCCTGTAGCGAAGAAAGTAAGGGGGTTAGGACAAATCTGTTTGCGGCATCTTTCGTTGGAGAAAAAAGTAGCACGGTGTCGCGAAAACCGCATCTTAAAGCGAGAAACCCTGTAAAACACACGAAAATAGGACACCCTGTACACCCCTGGGTTTATTATACAGATATCGTATCAGCTATTTTTAAAGGTATATCGGTCAGTAATGCAATGCGAAAACAAGCACTATTAGTAAGCCAACCCAAAATGTTTACATGCCGGTATTTGCGTTAGACTGTCTCTTTTCCACACATTGCCTATTTACATAATTGACTTGATAATTCTACATATTTACTTACATTTTTTATATTCTGTCCACTACTAACTTTGTTTACTTCTAACTTATTATGAATTTTTTCAGGACATCCAATTTCTTCTTAGTCTTCAGTATATTTAAAAGTATTGTTTCGGGCGGGCTAAATGGACTCTCTAAAATCTCGCTTAACATTTGCAAATGTTCTGGTTCCATTTTGGTGTCTTCTGGATAATTGTCTACACACAAGTCTCTGTAATAAGTTTTAGAGTTCCTAAAAAAATAGGTAAAAGATAAATGTGTTCCTGATTTATGTAACAACAGAGTTAGAGCAGTTTTAACCAAAAGTGTTAATAACCTCTAGTGCTAATTTATTCTGCAACATTTTTAAGCTATTTAAAATACTATTTTTATTCCTTTATTATATTGCCCCTGGCAAACTAAACAATGCAGATATTTTACAAGAATATCATTTCATGCAGTTCTAACTAATATTAATTATACTAATAAAAAAATATTATACCAACTATCCTCACTTCTGGACAAAAAAACCGGTCAAACAAAATTTTGTTCAAATAAATCTAGTGCTTAAGGTAATTTGACTACCGTTGTATTTATATTTAGCAACGCTGCGTAAAAACAATAAAAATCTATGGAAAAATCTATGACACAAGCATCTTTAGTTATAGGTTTTAAATGGGTATGCTTATTTACTAATAAAATCTCTAAACCACCCTTATTATATCACCAAAAAATATATTTTATTGAAAAGGTAAAACAGTCACTGAAAATTTTTTTAACAAATTTGTAAAACATGGAAAGTTTCTGTGAACTAACCTGTCAACTAACGTAAATATTGATACATCGGATTATTGTCGTCCAATTGTTTACTTAAAAACACTCGGAAAAAACATGTCGTCCATTTTAATGCATCCAAAACACAGCCATGTTCCTTGTCGCGAAAAGAGTCATGAAATACTCATCCTCTATTTAAGAGCGGCCAAGTTTTACAGGGTAAAGACACCTTCGATCTCGTGGGCGTCACATTTGAAAGTAACCTTAACTGGCATAAACACATTGTATCTATAGCCACGGCAGCTTCAAAAAGCTTGGATTTCTCTTTCGAGCCAAAAGTATTTTTCCGCTTCTAATTTATACACTTTATATGTGTCCCAAATCCGACCTCCCTTGGAATATTGTTCTCATATCTGGGGCATGGCGTCCCCAACAACCCTGAGCATTCTTGATTCTATTCAAAGAGGAGCTATTCGTCTTATTAATGATCCTTCACTTACAGAAAGGCTTCCCTCTCTTGCCCATCGTCGGGCTGTGGGGGATTTATCGCTTTTTATAGGTACTTTTATGGCTTCTGCTCTGAAGAATTATCCAGTATAGTTCCTCCACTCACGGTTTCTAACAGAGAAACTCGTGGTTCCGCGCGTATGCATCCCTATACGGTCCAACTGGACAGGCCCCGAACTTCCCACTTTGTTTGTTCTTTTATTCCTAGAGTTTCTAGATTGTGGAACCTTCTGCCCGCGGAGGTCTTTCCTTCCCCCAAATCTTCAATTATTTAAGTCCCGTGTCAACAAACTCCCTCTTACCTCGCTTAAGGCACCCACGGTATGTTAGTATTTAGGCTTTTAGCCTTCGTGGGTCGTTGTCCAAAGATAAAAAAAAAATGTTTTCTAATTTTTGCGGATATTTATTATCACTGATTGGATCTTGAATTAACTTCTATCACAAGCTCTGAAGGTCGGATTTTAATTAGCCAAATTTTCTTCCGATAATTTTTTTTTTTTTTGGACAAACCACGAAAGCTAAAAGCCTAAATACTAACGTACCGTGGGTGTCTTAAGCGAGGTAAGAAGGAGTTTGTTAACACGGGACTTAAATACTTGAAGATTTGGGGGAAGGAAAGACCTCCGCGGACAGCAGGTTCCACAATCTAGAAACTCTAGGGATAAAAGAACGAACAAAGTGGGAAGTTCGAGGCCTGTCCAGTTGGACCGCATAGGGATGCATACGCGCGGAATCACGAGTTTCTCTGTTGGGAACTGTAAGCGGAGGAACTATACTGGACAATTCTTCAGGCAGAAGCCATGGAAGTATCTATAAAAAAGCGATAAATCCCCACAGCCCGACGATGTGCAAGAGAGGGAAGCCTTTCTGTAAGTGAAGGATCATTAATGAGACGAATAGCTCTTCTTTGAATAGAATCAAGAATGCTTAGGGTTGTGGGAGACGCCATGCCCCAGATATGAGAACAATATTCCAAGGGATTGTCGGATTTGGAACACATATAAAGGTTATAAATTAGAAGGGGAAAAATACTTTTTGGCTCGAAAGAGAATCCAAGCTTTTTTGAAGCTGCCGTGGCTATAGATACAATGTGATTATGCCAGTTAAGGTTACTTTCAAATGTGACGCCCACAAGATTAAAGGTGTCTTTGCTCTGTAAAACTTGGCCGCTCATAAGTAGAGGATGAGTATTTGATGACTCTTTTCGCGACAAGGAACATGATTGTCTTTTGGATGCATTAAAATGGACGAGATTTTTAGCGCCCCAATCCAATATTAAATTAAGATCCTGCGAATTATAAAGTTATTCAAGAAAAACCGTATTTCAGCGGCGTCCTGTAAGGACACATATCTCTACAAAGAAGTGTTTACAAAACAAAATTATGGGTAGTTGTTGTATTATTTTTATGTGTTCTATATGAAACTGGGAGATTGCCCTACGTATTCTAAGACACCCTGTATAAATATAAGCTTCTTACGTGAATCTACACATCCTTTGATACTCAGAGGAAATTCTTCAAACACTTGAATTTCGGCCGACCACAGATTTTCTAAAAGTGGATTCATCCAATCAGTCTCAGTTTTAAACATCCTAATATGCCAAATAGGGCTTAGAACTGACTCCCTCGTTGATGTTAGGAACTTTTGGGTTTTATAGGCATCATCAATGGTTCTCTGGATAAGGTTTATTTTATTTGCCTAAAATATTATTAATAGCACCAATACAAATACAAAAAATATTCATTATTCTTATTCAATACAGGGTGGCCCACCATATTCGACACGGTCTGTAGCTGGATAACCATGGAGTTTTAAAAAAGTAAATACTGAAACATATACAGGTCGGATAAGGCCACAGAATAAAATTATTTTACTCTATATAGGATGTCTCAAAAAAGTGTGACGTATCAAAGTTATATTTTTTTAAATGAAACGCCCTATATTTTATGACGGTTTTAGATTCTACATAAAAAATAATTTAAGTTTGTTAATAGTACCAAGTGTCTAATTTTATTAGTTTTTGTAGTATTTGATTTTTTTTCAAAATGCAGGGGTGCAATTAAATTAATTTTATTTTAACAATATAAACTCCTTAAACTTTAAAATTTGTTACAAGATTAGGAAAAGTCTGCCTTATCATACGTAGGTCATATCGAGATCATAGATTATACAGGGTGGTCAAAAAATAATTTCAATTTTTAAAAAGTCAAATTGCAATATCTCTCTTATTTTAAATGGAACACCCTGTATTTTTTACACCACATGATGACAAACCAAATGCTCTTTCAAATGGTGTATAGGTTGACTATACCTATCTTTTATACTTTTTAAGTAAATTCCGTTTTAACATATTTTTATTCCAAATGTCTATTTAAATGTAAGTAGGCTGTGATATAGCTATGCCTATTTACTAAGCCGTTATTGCAAAATGTAAATTTGTTGGAAAAAAGCACAATTAAAAGATTTTGTATTATCTGCCACTATTTTTAAAATTCACAGAAAAAAATCATTAGTTGCTTATAATGCTACTTCCAATAACACTTATTTCAGCTGAATGTGGTAATAATAATAACTGTGTGTTTTTAAACAATCCTAATAACGCCTCTGGTCAGTTATGACGACATTCTGTGACCTATAACTCGTTTCTTCCATTATCCATAATCACTGTGTCAAATTTTTTAAAGCAACTATTAAGGTTATCAGATGGTTTCTCCTGGAATATTTTTCAGGATTAACTCTAGACTAAAATAAACCATTTTTTCACATCCTACCAGTATTATATCATCTTGTTGTTGTAGAAGAAGGGTTTTTATTTAAAATCATTGAAATTTCTTTTAAACTGACTAAAACACTAGTAATCAATAAAAAGGTCGTTGTTATTTTCCTAAGAAAAATATTAATGGCTGCTATGTCACAGCCAACTTTAATTTAAATAAACATTTGGACTAAAAATTTGTAAAAACAGATTTTACTAAAAAGCACAAAAGATAGGTATAGGCAACCTATACACCATTTGAAAGAGTATTTTATTTGTCATCATGTGACGTAAAAAAATAAAGGGTGTTCCATTTAAAATTAGAGAGATATGGCTATTTGATATTCTGAAAAAAATTAAATTATTTTCTGATCACCCTGTACAATTTTTGATCTTGATTTGACCTACGTATGATATGGCAGACTTTTTTAAATCTTGTTACACATTTTAAAGTTTAAGTAAAGTTAAGTTAAAGTAAACTCAATTTAATTTTACCTCTGCATTTTTCAAAAAATTTAAAATCACAAAAACGAATAAAATTAGACACTTAGTACTATAAATAAACTTGAGTTATTTTTAAAGTAAAATCTAAAACCGTCATAAAATATAGGGTGTTCCATTTAAAAAAATATAACTTTGATACGTCACACTTTTTTAAGACACCCTGTATAGACTAAAATAATTTTATACTGTGGCCTTATCCGACCTGTATATGTTTCAGTATTTACTTTTTTAAAAACCCCATGGTTATCCAGCTACAGACCGTGTCGAATATGGTGGGCCACCCTGTACAAATACAAAAAATATGCAGGGTATTGTGAAAATAAGCATAGAGTAATAGCTGACAATTTGTTTATTAGTCTCATAATTCAGCAATGTCGAAGAAATATTAAAATTAAATATAAAACTATAAAAACCTTACTTACTATGTCATTTTTAACTTTCAATATTCGAGACGAAAGAACTTGCAATTCATTGTCGTCAACTTCCAAGTTTTTTGTAGAATTTATTTCTTTTTTCATAGCAGCCAAGGAGGCATCTAAGCCAACTTGTTTTATGTGAAGCTCTAACCACTCTTGAAATTCTGCAAGATCTTTTGATCCTATAGAATTCTATAAAAATAATCAAAATGGAATAAAAATGGGGTTACCCGTTAATTTTGTAATAAATAAATAAATAAATAAACAAAACATTTAAATAATAAACAGCAAACCCTTTATCTCTGGAATGCAAACATTAATTTTACTAGTTGATTCTTTAAGATATTTTAAGACAAAATGTTCATAAAAACATGTGTCCACAAATTCTTCGTTCTCAAGATACAGGGTACAGGTACACAAATTCTTAAGTACTTAGAAAAACACAAAATTTTGCATGACAGGCAGTATGGATTTCGCCACAAAAGATCTACAGCAGATCTTCTTTCTTTCGTTTCACACTGCTGGAATAAGTCTCTTGAGTTTATAGGCGAGTCCCAGATCGTTGCTCTTGATATATCCAAAGCTTTTGACCAGGTCTGGCATGCCATACTTCTTAATAAACTTCCCTTCTATAGTCTTTCAACCAAACTCTGTACCTGGCTCTCTAGTTATCTATCTGATCGTCGTATATGAGTTATTTTGGACGGCCATTCTTCAAGCTTTCACCAAGTAAATGCTGGAGTCCCTCAAGGCTCAGTTCTGGCACCAACATTGTTCCTTCTTCACATCAACGACCATCTCTCGTCCACAACTAATTTCATTCATAGTTTCGCCGACGATAGTACCCTTCATTCCGGTTTTCAGGTTCCTAAACCCATAACTAAACCTGACTTGGAAAACAAACGCAGAGCGATGCAGATATCTCTTTCGCAGGATCTTAATTTAATATTGGATTGGGGCGCCAAAAATCTTGTCCATTTTTAATGCATCCAAAACACAATCATGTTCCTTGTCGCGAAAAGAACCATCAAATACTCATCCAAACAGACACCTTCAATCTTGTGGGCGTCACATTTAAAAGTAACCTTAACTGGCATAAACACATTGTATCTATAGTCATGGCAGCCTCAAAACAGCTTGGATTTCTCTTTCGAGCCAAAAAGTATTTCTCCCTTCTAATTTATACACTTTATATGTGCCCCAAATCCGACCTCCCTTGAAATATTGTTTTCATATCTGGGGCATGTCGTCCCCCAGAACCCTAAGCATTCTTGATTCTATTCAAAGAAGAGCTATTCGTCTCATTAATGATCCTTCGGTTACAGAAAGGCTTCCCCTCTTGCCCATCGTCGGGCTGTGGGGGATATATCGCTTTTTTATAGGCACTTCCATGGCTTCTGCTCTGAAGAATTGTCCAGTATAGTTCCTCCACTCACGGTTCTCAACAGAGAAACTCGTGGTTCCGCGCGTATGCATCCCTATATGGTCCAACTGGACAGGCCCCGAACTTCCCACTTTGTTTGTTCTTTTATCCCTAGAGTTTCTAGAATGTGGAACCTGCTGCCCACGGAGGTCTTTTCCTTCCCCCTAAATCTTCAAGTATTTAAGTCCCGTGTCAACAAACTCCTCTTACCTCACTTAAGATACCCACGGTACGTTAGTATTTAGGCTTTTAGCCTTCCTGGTTTGTCCAAAGATAAAAAATAAAAACTTACCAACAATTTTAACTTTCTTCTCCCAATTTTGGCAACTAAATCCTTTAAAGCTCTTTTCTGCTGCACAATTTTTAATTCCGTTTGGACATGAATAAACCGTAACTTTGTTATATCATCTTCATTGACATTATTTTTCCTACAAAAAATATAACATAAATGTTAATGAAATATGTTCAAAGGCCAAGAAATTTTTTAAGACTAAAAATCCCTCAAGGTTAGTTTATATTTATAAGGTTGCGACATATCCTCAACTTTTAGGCGGTTCAAGGTCGGGGACGCAAGGAAGGGCACTCCACGAAGAAAAGTTGGCAAGACTGGGTAAAATCAAAGCTGAAGATCAATCCAGTGGCGTCTAGAATTTGCGCATTTCATTTTGCATTGTTTTGGAAGTGATATTTGTTGAAAGATGTAATTCCAAATGTTTTTTATTTAAAGTAAAAGAATTTACAACTTAGTAACAATTAAAAACTGTTGTGTAAACGGTTGTTCTACTAATACAATAAACTGTATGTCTCCGGCACTGAACAACATGTGACGTCATAACACGTCAAAGCAATATGGCCGAATATCGTGACCTTATATAGACCGACTTTGCTATTTAATTAAAAAAAATATTTGCAGTTTGAATGGAAAAACGTCAAATTGAAATGGTAAGTACTTAAAATTAGGTAATATTAAGGACTCAACCTAGGTGAAGATTGTTTTTTGTTACATGTAGATTGAAATTTTGCTTGAGCACCGAAAAAAGAAAAACTTTGCGGAAAAGAATCACCTTAAGACACACCTAAAGATTACCGCATATTTTTGAAACACAGTATACAAACGCAGTTACCTCTTATCCATGCTCTCCTCCATAGACACAATCTTCGTAAATTCGACTTTGTATTCTGAATCATCTTCTGCAAAACTTCATAAATCAACTCCCTGTTATTTCCATGTAACACATCCTCCAGTTTTTTATTCACATATTTATCATTATATAACTCTTTTTTAAGGATTTCTTCAGCCTTCAGCGTTTTGACCTTATTTTTATCTTGGTCCTGGCGCTTTTCATTAAAATTAAAAACGACAGAATCGCTAGAATCGCTACTTTTCATTGGCATAAATGAAAATACGTTGTCGCTATAGCCGCTGATATCGTTGTCTCTGTCGTTATTTGATGGAATGGAGCTAATAAAACTATCGTCGTCTCTGTCATTGAGACACGAATCAGGAAGAAGACCTAAAGAAAAGTTTATTAAAACCATACTTTAAAAAAAAATAACGTATGTTCTAAAAGTTTTGGCACAAAACTCATTGTCTTTAATTTTAACAAAAACAAAATAATATCAAGTTGCCTTTCAAAACAAAAGTTTATTTACTTTATTTACTGTTAGTTGAGATTTATTTATTTTGAAGTTTTCGCTTTAAGATAAATATCGTATAAATTAGAAATAAGAAAAAGTATCTACAAGTTATTTGGGCGGATACTCAAAGCTGAAATCTGTCGAATATTCCAGAATGAAAACATTTCACGCAGAACCATTTATAGAACAATAGCGGAGTGCGAGCAGGGAATACCATGTCTGAATCTCCTAAAGTGGAAGACCACGTGCATTTACCGCACAGAGGTCAGAGAGATTGGTGAAAAGAGCAAAAACCAGATTGGAATGAAATCTTCTAAGAGTACGATATCGTTGGAATTGAGGAGGAATGGTCTTAAATATCGAAAGAGACGTAAGTGCCCCAAATACTCTCAAGCGCAGCTTCTTCGTATACCAAGATGTTGTCGTCAACTGAGGCGGGTACATTTTGCCAATGAAAAAATCATTATTTTAGATGACGAAAAGTATTTCACTTTGAGTAATTCTGAAATGAAGGGAAACGATGGATTTTATACAGACAACGTAGAGGAATGCCCTGACAATGTTAGATACAAACATAAAGCGAAATTTGCAGATAAAATCCTTGTCTGGTGCGCAATTTCTAACAGGGGTGTATCCCGACCTTTGTGGGAAGAGTGAGGGGTGAAGCTTTGAATAGTCAGAGCTATATTGATAACTGCCTTTCCAAATTGCTTCAGTTTGTCCGCGAACATCATGCTAATGACAATATCATGTTTTGGCCAGACCTAGCATCATGCCATTACTCAAGAGATACCCAAAACTGGCTTCGACAACACCACATATCTTTTGTTCCCAAAAACGATAATCCTCCAAACTTGCCGCAGGCTCGCCCAATAGAGGATTTTTGGGCTGTACTGTCTAGAAAGGTTTATCATGGAGGCTGGGAAGCACAAGATGAGGAGCAATTAAGACAGCGAATTTACGAGAAATTGAACTGAATTCCGTCCAGGACCTCCTGAGAGACATTCGAAGAAATTTGCGTCTGGTAGAGCAGAATGGGCCACTCCACATAATTCGATAGTATAGTTTAGTTAAGTATTGAGTTGTAATTTATGATAACTAGTTAGTGTTTAAAAATTTTTAAAGGGCCGAACCCAGAGTGTAAAAATTAATAATTTTGTTTCTGACAGTTTTGAGGTTTCTTCGGGTGTGCCTCAGGGGTCTCACTGCGCTCCTCTGTTATTCAATCTGTTCGTGAACGATATTTGTAATGAGCTGCGCCATTCTAAGGAGTGTCTTTTCGCGGATGATCTAAAAATGTACAGAAGGATTGAGTGTCAGGGGGATGCGGTGATGCTTCAGAGTGACTTGGATGCTCTATGGAAATGGTCACTGAACAATAATCTTCTACTTAACATTGGGAAATGTAATTATATTAGTTTTTTTAGGGGTACGAAGAAATTTAATACATCTTACGTCATAGATAATAAAAGCTTGGGCTATGTAAACAAAATTAAAGATCTAGGTGTTTGGTTTGCGGAAAATCTTAGCTTTGCGGAGCACATTAATAAGGTTAGTCTTAGGGGTATGAGAATGCTTGGTTTTGTACATAGAAGCTGCTCTGAATTCTCACTTGCCACCGCCAGACTTTTGTACTGCTCCTTGGTTAGGCCAATTTTAGAATATTCTACTGTGGTATGGTCACCACAGTATGCTGTTCATTCTGATATGCTGGAGAGGGTCCAGAACAAATTTTTGCGGTTTGCCGCATACAAGTCTGGAGTAAGGATGGAGAATTACCACCGCTCTGATTTACTGAGAAAGCTAAGACTACACACTTTACAGCATAGACGTCAAGTTTATGATCTCTGTTTTGTGTTTAAGCTATCTAATGGTCTCATTGACTGTCCCGACCTTCTATCACTTGTTCAACTTAATGTCCCCTCTCGTAATCTTCGGAATTTTAATTTATATTATATCCGCCCTCATACCACAAACTATGGAATGCACTCACCGATGGATAGAGCTCTTCGTGTGCTGAACACCTTTGGTTCACGAGTGGATGTTTTTAACAGCACATTGTCTCAATTTAAATCTAAGATCAATCATTTGGTTCCTTAATAAATTAATACTTTACTTGTAGCTGTGATCTTTTTGTGATTTGTATATAAATATTTTTGATCTGCCTATATGTACCTGTTATTTGTTAGTTAGTTATCTAATTGTAGCTTAAATTAATTTTGTAGTTATTTTTTTCAATAATTGTAATAGTCATTGTAAAAATGGGGAATCCCGTATACTTAATAAATAAATAAATAAATAAATAAATAAATTTCTTCAATAAAAAAACCGATAAATATTGTGTGCCAAAACTTTTAGGACATACGTTAATTTAAAGTGTGTTTCAGAAATATGTGTGTAAAGCTAGCATTGTAAAGTGGGCAGAGTTTAAAAAATGTTTGCTCAAAATATAACTAACCAGAAACTTGATGCTAATTTAGTGCCAAAATTAAAAATTTGACACTCTTCTCAGGTCTCGGAAAAACAATACAATGCTAGCCCCTGATAAAACTAAAAATTAAATTCAAATCTAAATAATTATGAAGTTGCTGCAGCTATTTTTTGTGACTTAACTAAGGCTTTTGATTGTGTTAATCATGAAATTTTATTAAGAAAATTAGAAATAAATGGCTTTAGGGGTATTTTTTTATAATGGATTAGATCATATTTATCTGAAAAAAGCCAAATTGTCAACTTAAATGGACAAAAATCGGGAGCTTAATGTATTACTTCTGGTGTACCACAAGGTTCTGTAATGGGACCACTTTTTTCTTGTTATATATAAATGATTTAGGTTCAGTTAAAATTAATGGCGAATTAACAATATTTGCAGATGATACTACAATTTTGTGGCATAATAAAAATGTAAATGATTTAAACAAAAATATCGCAAAACATATTTTAATAATTAAACAATGGTGTGATTCATATTTACTTTCTTTTAACATAAACAAAAAATATATATTGACATTTAGGTGTAACCTTAATAATATCACATTAAATAATGAAATTATTAATATTCCTTTATTTACTAAATTTCTTGGTATTTATGTAAATAAAAACCTTAATTTTTCAGAACATATTGAAAATGTATGTAAAAAAATATGCTCAGGTTGTTATGCTCTTAGAATTTTCTTTCTAGTGAACTTGATTTTCCACTACTGAAAACTAGTTATTTAACATTAATTGAATCAATAATAAGATATGGTATTTGTTTCTGGAGAAACTCTAGTCAAAATCTGTTAAGTTCAGTTTTTATTTAGCAAAAAAGAGCTATAAGAACTATTTGCAAATCAAATCTAGGCAATCTTGCAAACCTTTATTTATTAAATATAAGATATTGACACTGACATCTATTTTTATATTGGAAACTGTTTGTTTAATGTATAAAAATATTGGTGTAATTATAATAAAAACTCTTTATATAATTTTAGAAATAATTCCTGCATTGATCTATTTATACCACATTTAAATATGATTAAAAAATTTGTAATAATTTATGAATCAAAAAAGATATTTAATCATTTTTTTTCACCCTTTCGGGGTCATCCCACCCAGGTCCGACGACCGCCCCCTAGGTGGTGCACTGCAGCCTGAAGGCTTAATGTACCTTGACCCCTACTCCTTCTTATTCACACACCATTCATTCCATAACTTGGATGGTTGTTGCTCGGTCCGCATCCCCGAGCAGAACACCGTGTGCCGTTGCCCAAAACACCGCTGGTGCCGGTCACCCATCCAAATTATGGGCGCGCATTTCACTGCTTAACTCCGGAGATTGACGCTTGCCGATACAACCGAAGCCGCCACAAGCGCGCCATTTAATCATTTACCAACTTCTATAAAAATATAAAAAGACATAAAGAAATTTAAAAAATATGTTAAAATAATTTTACTTAAAAGAGCGTATTACAATTTAAATGAATTTTTCGAGGATACATTTCCATAAAAGGTATTTCTTTTTACTATTATATATATTTTTTTATCTTTGGACAAACCACGAAGGCTAAAAGCCTAAATACTAACGTACCGTGGGTGTCTTAAGCGAGGTCAGAGGGAGTTTGTTGACACGGGACTTAAATACTTGAAGATTTGGGGGGAAGGAAAGACATCCACGGGCAGCAAGTTCCACAACCTAGAAACTCTAGGGATAAAAGAACGAACAAAGTGGGAAGTTCGGGGCCTGTCCAGTTGGACCGTATAGGGATGCATACCCGCGGAACCACAAGTTTCTCTGTTGGGAACCGTAAGTGGAGGAACTATACTATTTGTGTGTGTATCTGCCTATGTTGTATATGAATATATAAATTATTGATTTGCTTTGTCTACAAAGATATCTCAATATTTTTCATGACAATAAAGCTTATTATTATTATTATTATTGTTGTTGTTGTATACACCAAAAATCAACTTAAAAACAAAATTTATAAGTAATCTTATGCATCCCTAAGTACTACTTAATGAATGTTGGTAATATGACAGGAGAAAACAAATAAAAAACGTAAAAACTCAATTAAAATCATTGAATTTTGCTAATAAATCATTTTCTGATAAAATGCTGAACGAGTGTGAGAATCGTAGAAACAAAGTTATTGAGGTTAAATACGATTTTCGCATTCATTCACCATTTTGTCAAAAATTGATTTATTAGCAAAGTTCGATTATTTTAAATGAGTTTCTACGTTATTCATATTACCAGCACTCATTGAGTACTAATTAGGGATGCCTAAGATTCCTGATTTTAAGGTGATAAATTAGCATCAAATATTGTCATCATAAAATTTTTGATTTATTAGTTTTGAACCATGCGACCAGTTTTCACAAAATTTAGTTTCAAAATTCAAAAATTTTTGAACCATTTGTCCTCTTGTAACACCTATCCTGGGACACTGTATGATCAAAAGCATATAAATTGAATTTGAATTTAAATAACCATAAAAATTCGTCCAATATTAACTTTTCTTCATGGCCTAGTAGACAGAGCTTTGATCTTCAAAGCCAGAGGTCGGCGGTTCGATTCCGAGCAGGGAGACATATTTAGGTAGTAGTTATTTAAAAATAACGACCGTGGTGGCACTACCGCGTTGCCTAAAAAGGTGCTGTGAAATGCTACTGCATGTTTCAGTGCTTGGCAACGTTCACGGAACAGGGGGAACGATGGGTTAAACATCTAATAACCCGACACCCACGGTACTCTGGTATTTAGGAATAGACCTTCGTGGAATGTCAAAAAGATTAAAAAAAATAGCTATTTATGTATCAAGGGCGTTACTAGGACTATAATGCCCTGAAGGTTGAAATAGCCCAAGGGCTAGATTTCGACCTGATGGGCATTATAGTCCAGTATAGCCCGTGGTGCATACAATGCTTTATGTTTTACCCAAAAAGAGTTTTTCAATGACTAATTACATTATTTATTCGCAATTTAAAAAATAAGTTGCACCTGTACCTGTATACGTAAGTAGATAATGACTGGTGTTAAGTTTGACTTTGATGTTTCTATCAGTCAGTTGGTATTTTTTATTTAACGATTTGCTCCAAATGGAAGAAATTCCACAAAATATAAGAGAAAAGGCCATAAAAACGACCAAAAATCTTTTGCCAGTTAAGTCAAGGCAACAGTATGATCGGGAGTATGGCATATTTGGTATTTGGAAAGATGCGAACGCAATTCTTCAAATAACCGAAACCGTTTTAATGGCATATTTTCAGGAACTGGTAAGTTATTGATTATATTTTAATACATATGTTTGTATAAACTTGATCTTTATTGTGAGAGAAATAAAATTGGATAAGCAATAAAATTTCCATATTAGCGCATTATAAGCGGGCATTATCATAATGCCCGCTTATAATGCCCTAGGTGTGATAGCAGGTATTATTGCTACCATAACATATTCCGTTTCTAAAGTATTACAGATCAATAATAGATGGGTAAAACATAAATAAATATATTTTACCTGTCTAAATTTAAGCTTAATTTTTAAAACTAACTAGTATGTGTGTCTTTATGTTTTAAAAGATTATGATATTAATTATCTCAACCCTTACCTAACGATTCCCTTTTCTTAGGTTTTTAAAAGAAACTTTTTCATTATGATCACTAGAGTTTTTACTAAACGGCAAGTTATCAAAACTTTTCTCTGAATCTTCCACAATGATTTTCGGTACATCAAATAGCCTTCTAGAAAAACCTTCTTTTCCCGAGCCTCCTTGCATATTCGAAGGTATATTTTCCTTCTCTTTCCGTTTTTTACACAGCTTCGAGATATTTCTTCAAAATCTTCTTTTTCTCGCAAGGATAAATATGTGGCTACAGACGATTGCTCATGTTTTTTCTTCAGTTGAGTTACACTCGAAAAATTCATGGGTTTCTGAAGATTCTGGCAAACTGTTTTCTGATTTTCAATTAATATTTTGTTGAGTTTCTCAGCGCATTGTTCTAAGGTTTTCTAAAAATTTTGTATATGTGTAACAAATAAATACATAAAAACACTTTTAACATAAACTAAATTGAACGTAATGAATTTCGACGGCTCACCATCTTGTCAAGAATTTTTTTGAGAATTTTTGTTTTAAGGAGAATTTCCTAAATGTTTAAAATGTGCTTTAATAATACCAATACACAAAGGAGGCGATGTTAATAACCCATCCAATTTTAGACCGATTTTGTATTATCTACCTTATCTAGAATTATTTAAAAAATTGTTAAAAAAGAATGATTTGTTTTTTAAATAAATATAAAATTTTAAATATATATTACAATATAATACAATTTGGATTTCAAAAACCAATGCTGTTTTTTTCATTTCTGAAAATGTATATTTAAATCTAAATAATAATGAAGTTGTTGCAGCTATTTTTAACACGCTTTTATTAACTTGGGTTGTAACTATCCATCTATCTATCTATGTAACGGAATCTTTGAGCCTAATTTTAACCAACTTCCAGCTATTCGATTTCTTTGAAACTTTGCACACGTGTCAAGGACCGATGAAGATGCAATAATTTAAAAACAGTATCCCGTTATCTTTTTTGAATCGCCAGGAAACAAAATTCCATTATATTATAAAAACAACACCTAGGATGCCATCTGTTGGCAACATTTCAAACTCTGCTATTAAATGAAGAAGAAATTTTTTAGTTTTTACACAATTTGGTTAGTTGCACCATGAGTGTTTAATTTTTATGAAAAATAAAAATATAGGGTTAGTTGCACCATTAGTTCAAGGATTAAATAATAAAAATTACATTATGTGTAATGTATACATAATACATAATGTGCAATTAATAAAAATTAACATTCTTTTTTGGATCGCCAGGAAAAAAAATTTTCCTTTATATTATAAAAATATAAAAACAACACCTAGGTTGCCACCTGTTGGCAAAATTTCAAACTTTGCTACTTAATGAAGAAGAAATTTTTTAGTGAGTTGCAATCTGTTGGAAAAATTTTAAAATGTGCCACTCTTGTTCATAAAAAAATTTTTCGCCATTTTGTCAAGAGTAGCAGAAACTAAAAATGAAAAATAATTAATAGTTTAAAAACTAAAAACACGCTTTTATATGCAACCGAACTAAAAATTAGAAAATAATTTTTCATTACAAAGAGTTGGTCACTTCAGAATAAAAGCGTGGGGTGCATTTTACTATTTTTTCATAACTTTTCCCTCATAGATATTTGCAAATAGAATAATTATAACATTTAATATATTAAGCACCCCACGCTTTTATTCTGAAGTGACAAACTCTTTGTAATGAAAAATTATTTTCTAATTTTTAGTTTGGTTGCATATAAAAGCGTGTTTTTTTAGTTTTTTAAACTATTAATTATTTATGTCTTAACTAAGGCTCTTGATTGTGTTAATCATGAAATTTTAATAAGAAAATTAGTAATATATGGCTTTAGGGGTACTTTTTTAAATAGATTAGATCATATTTATCTGAAAGAAGTCAAATTGTCGTCTGGTGTACCACAAGGTTCTGTATTGGGACCACTTTAGTTCTTGTTATGCATAAATGATTTAGGTTCAGTTAAAATTAATGGCGAATTAACAATATTTGCAGATGATACTACAATTTTGTGGCATAATAAAAATGTAAATGATTTAAAGAAAAATATCGAAAAAGATATTTTAATAATTAAACAATGGTGTGATTCAAATTTACTTTACTTTAAAATAAATAAAACAAATGTACTGACATTTAGGTGTAACCTTAATAATATCACTTTAAATAATGAAATTATTAATAATCCTTCATTTACTAAATTTCTTGGTATTTATGTAAATAAAAACCTTAATATTTCAGAACATATTGAAAATGTATGTAAAGAAATTAGCTCAGGTTGTTATGCTCTTAGAATTCTTTCTACTGAACTTAATTTTCCACTACTGAAAACTAGTTATTTAGCATTAATTGAATCAATAATAAAATATGGTATTTGTTTCTGGGGAAACTCCAGTCAAAATCTGTTAGCTCACTTTTTATTTTGCAAAAAGAGCTATCAGAACTAATTGCAAAAATCAAATCTAGGGAATCTTGCAAAACTTTATTTATTAAACATAAGATATTGACACTGACATATATATATATATATATATAGAAATTTTACTTACTGTTATTTCTTTAGCTGTACAACTTTCTTCCCTCTCAACTGGAGTAATATTTTTTAATTTAGTCAAAGTTTCTTCAGCTTCACCTTTCTGTACTTGTAATTGTTTCTTTTTAGTTCTAAAAGATGCTTTCTCTCTTCATTTTCTTTAATTTTTTTCTTCAGGTGATCAATGGAAACATCTGAAAGAGTTTACAAAAAGGTAATTTTGCCATTTGGGGTTTTCTGCTTTTTTTATGATTTTTAAAAATATGTTGGCTTATATGTTATCACCTATTTGTTCTTAATCATAATATGATGGCGCTGTTATAATATATTTTGTATTTTTTGTAAAAAACAAAAATTTGAATTTTTGAATGTTGTTCACTTTTAATCTGAAAATTTGGCAACAACGGCTTATCTGTTGAACTTTACGCATCCGAGTTGTATGTGTAAGGAACTGTTTTTATTAAAATTCAACTTGCCGGAAGTCACGGTCAGGTTAGTTCTTGTTAGAAACACCTTTTTTTTAAATTGGCTTAATTAAGGAATTTCTATTTCTATTTCTATTTCTATTTTTTTCTTGGTTTTGGTCCCTTCAGGTCCAATCCACCACTCTCCCCCTTCCGGTCAATGCTTTCCAGAGCTTCGTCGGCGCAAAATCTGGATAATCGAGCTCGTAGCTCCCAGAAATTCCAAAAAAGAAAACAAATAACTCCACAATCGATGCAATGCATAAATTGTCGACTGTCTAACCAAGATCTGCTACTGGTGTTACGTATAACCTTCACTTTCACTACTGAAAGTTCCCATGGCACGCCCATCTATTTCCCGCCATTTGAGAAATACCTCGTGTTCACCACCAAACAGGATACCATCAGCTTATAGGAATCTTCGCTCACAGCGCTTAGATCCAGAAGAAAGATGCCGTCAATTTAGCGTGAATCTTTCCTTGATCCCCGAAGGCAAAAACGTTAATACGACACCTCTGGCCTCCACTCCGGGAAGAACTTTGTAGTCCTCTACGCACGTCCGCACTGTTCGGGGTTCAAACAAAGAGTCTGAGAATTAAGGAATTTAAAAAATATACCTAAATCTCTTTGACATATTTTCAATGTTGCCAAATGCTCGACATAGTGTACTTGCAATAAATGACGTTTCTTTAACCTTTTTGAAAATTTGAGGTTATAAAACTGAAATTTAAATTTTTTCTAAATTTTTTCATTTTTTAACACAAATATTCAGAAAAAAATTTTACTTAATTCTGTATGTGATCTGGACAAACATTAATTTATTTTACTTATTTTACCACGCTCAGCACCCCTATTCACTCCCCGATCCCGCAAGTTTCTTTGGTTTTAATTAATTGAAAATGGGATATTTTAGATCCGCGCCACTGGTACTGTATTTAGAAAAGGGTCTAAAATCAGTGTCACTAAAAAAAAATCCTAAAAACAGCAGTAAACCCTATCCGGGACTTTTAGCAATAATTTTATAGTGTACATGGGCCTCGACATGGGTAAATTAAAAAATAATTTGAATTTTATGAAACATGTAAATTTATTGGTGCTTTCTGTTAAACCGAATGTGACAGTGAGGTTGTAATAATGCAAAAAAATTAATTTGGGTTTTTAAACACCACAAATTTCTTCATTTTTTTCTTAAAAGCCAAAAAGAAAAAAGTAAGGAATAACAATATCCAGTAATTATTTACAAACCCGATGCCTCACCCATTTTAATGAAATTTGGTGTATGAGCGTTTTTTCGGGGCGCTGATTACAAATCTGAACTAATTTTTTTAGTCAGACTCGTTTTGTTCTCAAGATATTCATCATCAGACTTAATAACCAAAATTAACATAAAAGGACTATTTCCCCCTTCTTTTTGCACTCAATTCTTGAGTTTTCTGCTAAATTGGTACTTAATATTTGATTTCCACCTTCTAAAAACCCCATTTATCTATTTATTTTACCCATTATTTTCATAAAATTGTTAAGCTTCAATTTTAATCGCAGTAGCCTTGGCGGCGCCAAGGCTACTGTGAGTTACACTCTCTGTTTTGTGGCTACTGCGTTCAAAATGATTTAAAGTGAAGCTTTGCAATTTTATGAAAATAATGGGTAAAATAAATAGAAAAATGGGGTTTTTAGGATTGGAAATCCAATATTAAGTACCAATTTAGCTTTCAATTAAGAATTGGCTGAAAAAGAAGGGGAGAAATAGTAAATTCAAGTTAGTTTTAATTATTAAGTCTGATAATGAATATCTGGAGGACAAAACGAGTTTGACTAAAAATTCTCATCAGGTTGGTAAATAATTACCCAATATCCTATGTTACCCAGTATAACTACTTAAAAGAGAACAGATCCAAACAGCAAAAACTTTCCATTGAGCAATCCCCCATATAAGTAAAGCATGCGTCGCCACTATTTCTTGACCTTGCTGCAGAGCTGGGATACACTACCAAACAATGGTTAAGCTGTGGAGCATACATAAAGCATCGTGAGACCCGTGCTTTACTTATATGGGGAATTGTCCAGTAGAAAGTTTTTGCTGTTTGGGGAAATACACACCTTTTATCTTACAGCTCTGTGAAAGTTTCTCCACTTTATGTTTTTTCTCTTGGACTTCATCTTTTAATAATTTTAACTTTTCTTGTAAAGCCAATTTTTGTCGAAAGTCCTCGATTTCTTGGATTTTATATGGAAACTCATCCTAAAAATTATAGAAACCCAACAGCTTGTATCTTTTGCCTTTAAAATGAAATAGTTACCTGCTTATGAAGAGGCTTAATTTTTAACCTATTTAAAATTATATTTCTCTTGATAAGTTCAACTTCTTGTTTCGGATGAACATTTTGCATAAGATCTTCCCATATAAATTTTGTTGAATTGTTACAAATTCTGTAAAACAAATAGGTCTTTAGTTACTTATAGGTATAAATAAATACCTGTAAAATACATACCCAATTAGATTATCTGGTATTTCACCATTATATCCCATGGTTCGAAGCCATTTCTTAATATCCTGATGAATGTCCATCTTTTAGCTTCTTTAAAACCTTTAAATATTTGGATTTAGCAGAGTTAGCACGTTGCCACCTTAATATTAATAATTCTTATATATAGGTTCAATTTGTTCAATTAAAAAGATTGCATTTTCTGGCCTTTTCAAACACAATTTTCAAATCAAAACAAAATTAAAAATTTAACGTTTATTGTTTTGACTTTGACAGTTAACTGTCACAATTTATATCTCCATCTCTTGTTATCTTTAGAGTTTATAAGCTAAAAGAAAAAGAAGGTAATAAGTCAATCTATAGGCAACTGCAAGGACAAAATGGTGACTTCTGTGTTGCCTAATGTACCATCGAAAATACTACAAATAGGGAGGTACTAAAATTATACGTTAAAAAATATACGTAGATGGAAGTCATGAACAAAATAAAATGTTTTGTTTTTTTTCAGCCTGATTGTACCTACCAATGTAGAGAAAAATGGAAGAAAGGTGGTTGTCATATCCCTTTCAAACAAAATATGTTACAAACAGGCGGCTTGTCGTCATAGGTTAAAAGGTCAATCTTACCAGTTTATTTTTTTCATTTTTTTTTGTTTTGTTGAAAAACACGAATGTGCTTGAATGTATGGATTTAAATTGAATAGTATGTAGGTATAAAATATGCAGTACGCACTTCCCATGTATACTACAATTTTGTGGCATAATAAAAATGTAAATGATTAAAACAAAAATATTGAAAAAGATATTTTAATAATTAAACAATGGTTTGATTCAAATTTACTTTCTTTTAACATAAATAAAACAAATATATTGACATTTAGGTGTAACCTTAATAATATCACTTTAAATAATGAAATTATTAATAATCCTTCATCTATGGTATTTTTGTAAATAAAAACCTTAATTTTTCAGAGCATATTGAAAATGTATGTAAAAAAATTAGCTCAGGTTGTTCTGCTCTTAGAATTCTTTCTACTGAACTTAATTTTCCACTACTGAAAACTAGTTATTTAGCATTAATTGAATCAATAATAAGATATGGTATTTGTTTCTGGGGAAACTCTTGTCAAATTCTGTTAAGCTCAGTTTTAATTTTGCAAAAAAGAGCTATAAGAACTATTTGCAAAAATCAAATCTAGGGAATCTTACAAACCTTTATTTATTAAACATAAGATATTGACACTGACATCTATTTTTATATTGGAAACTGTTTGTTTAATATATAAAAAATATTGGTGTAATTATATTGACTATTTCCAGAGAAATGGAGAGATAGAGAACTCGCTTCGACCACTGCGCATCCCATTTTGCGGGAACGGCATGGGCGCCGCCATATTTACCCCTATTTTCCTGGATTTGTCAAAAGTAATTTACTACTAACCTTATTTTCACTATATTCCGCCTTCTTTTGCACAAAATTTTTATAAAACACTAAATTGCCACACAATATTTTATAAACACCTTTAAAAACCTGTTTTTTATTTATTTTACACGTTTTTTCATTAAATTGAAAATAATTTACCCATAATGCTGCAACCATAAATACAATATGTGAAGTATTTATGGTTGCATACACGAGTTTGTTTAAAGTAAAGCTTTTGAATTAATATAATTAATAATAAAAATGTTTTAAAGGATTTTTTGATGTTAAATGAAATATTGTGTGCCATTTTAGTATTATAATACGAATTTTGTGCAAAAAGAAGGGAAAATATTGTGAAAATAAGATTAGTACAAATATCGAATGACAAGTAGTGACATCCATGGCGGCGCCCGGTATTTGCCTTCTCGCGCATGGTAAAGCGACTTCTCCCCTCTCCATTTCTCTGACTATTTCACTAGAGTGTTGTTTGTATACTGGCAAAACTCCTACCTCCAAAAAATAGTGAAAATAAGGTTAGTTTAAATAACAATCTTGATGATGTATATCTTGAAAACAAAACGTTACCGTTAAAAAATTCTTTTAGATTCTTGATCAGGGCCCCAAAAAACCACGTATAACAAATTTCATCAAAATCGGAGTTGCGGCCGGTTTCTAGATAATTACCGAAAAAAGTTCATATAAAGTATATAAACATGGGAGGAAGGAGGAACTACTGAATTTACAATTTTTGTAATATAATGTGGATAAAAAAATATAAACTATTTTCCAAAACTCTTCAACTTGTTTCAAAATAAAAAAATAAATATATAGAAATAAATTGAAACAAATTATTGTTATAAATAATATGATGCTAAAAAAAACACAAAAAATGTGGAACGCTTCACGATTTTGCGTGTCATCCTTGCGCAGGGGCCATGCTAATCTTCTCTGTATCGTTCCAATTTTAGTATATGTCTCGCCGAAGCGAGTACAATAGATCTCTATTCCAACCTGTATTTGTACTTAAAACTGATCGGCTAAAAGCGGTAAGATGCAACAAACTTGCAAAGCTCTCAACATTTAAAGCCGGCATCGCACGACGTGACCCTTCTCGAGCAGCTTAAACATTTAACAGGTACGATTAGAATGTGTAATTAATTGATAAAATTACCATTTTATTAAATAGAGTGGTAATTTGATATTCTCTTGTTTACCAAAGTGTTCGAGAAAACTACTGTAGTGAAAATAGTTCATGGCTAATGCGGACCCTCTCGAAGCTGAAAAAGGAAGAAACTGGCTGGAGACGTATCTGTATCTCGAGCCTCCTGCTTAACTCCACCACCCGATGCCCCGGAAGCTCCATCTCCTGATCCCCCGAAGCTCCATCTGTTGAACCCTCCAGCAGCTTCAGCTTCTGATCATGCAGCTGTTCCAGCTCCAGCAGTAGCGGATAATGCATCAATCCAGATCAACCAGTAGCTCCAGCAACTCCAGATCAGCCAGTTGCTCCACAGCAACTCCCAGCTCCTCCAACCCGCAACAAGCACGACGGGGTTTCCCTACTGAACAAAAAAGGACAGGAAGTGGTGTCGGTGGACCCAAGACACTTTCGTACCACCAAGACGTTCCATGAACGCCCCTAGATCCAGCGTGTCCCCTGGTGGTGGTAAAGATTGGGCGGTGACGCATACAAAGGTGGTGAAAGGTATACAGAGGTGATCATTCTTAAGTCGGTGCACTATTTGCACGTCTGGAATTCTTTGTTTGGAAAATTTTGCGGTACTAAATAATCAGCGGCGTAGATACTAAGGCTCCTGGCGGGGCCGTGTCTCGGGGCCCCCCAGCCCAGGAGCGGCTCCTTGGAGTCAAGGAGGGGACCCCTCCCAGCAAACACTATTTGCCGGCAATGTACATTTTTCATATTGGCATTGATGGTAAAGCATTAGCAATTGGTGGCAATATTATTACCAACATCTTATACGCATTAAAAAGTCAACCCTAAATAAACACCTAATTGCCAATAAATTTTACATGCAGGCGAATTGCCGGCAAGCATACATAGAAATGACGGCATACCAATCCTGACAAATAAGCACGCGTTTTTGCGGCAGCTGTGGATTTCGTTTTTGAAGGCAAACCTTCAACGCATATTTATACTTTTAAACCATATTATTAACATTGGTATTTAACTAACATTAAAGCAATTTTTTGATCTGCTTTATTTATAATGGCAGCTAAACAACATTATTTTATGTCTTTACATAATTTAAGGAAATGGCCTTTTCATAACATTTTTATTGTTAAAATCATGCAAATAAAAATTAGGTCAAACAAATATGTTTATTATGTATTTTGGAGCGAATAAAAATAAAATGATGGTGAGGCTAAGCTACGTTAATTTCGACCGGTATAGTTAACGTGGCTCTGTGACACCCGGATGGCATGTGTCCATCAGCAGAGACCATTCTTTGATATTTCAGAAATTTTTTCAGTATTTTCAGAACTTCTTCATCCGAAGAAGTGACGTAATTGTTGAAGAAGTCCAGAGGCTGTTGAAATTTTATATTTATCACCTGTAAAGGTGTAGTATAAAGAATTATCTTTGCTTAAGAAGTAGTTACCAATGACGTATGTTAACCAGAGGCTTTTAAAAGAACTGGGTGGACCAAGTTGGAAAAAAATTGTGTATGCTATAATTGAGTATGGTAAATGTGTCAACCCTGTAAGCTTATTAGTACTACTATAGATTTATATATGTTCGGACTTGTTGCAAAAAGGTCAAATTGCAGATAAGAAAGGTTAAACTCGTGTAGATAAAGCTGAACAACCACATATCTTTGACTGTAAGGGGTCATACTTGTGTATTTATTTGTTGGTTGATGTAACAAAACGTGTCATCAAGACTAGCTAATATTCTCTTTCAGTCCACAACACCACTTCTACTATGGATTATATGCAAACATGTTATTTTTGTCATGGATATTTAAGAAATTGCAATCCCAATAAGGTGGTTTATGTGAATGGTTGTTGGAGCCATATTCGTTGTGCAAAAGGTTTAGGACCTCCAGTTCAAGTGGCGAAAAATATTTTCAACCATGTAAAAAGAGAACAAAAACCATGCAAATTCATTATAAATGAATATTATAATTATAGGAAAAATAAATATAACTCGTGTGTGACATAAAATATTTTATTGTTTTATATTATTAGTACCTACTAACCTAAAAATAAAGGACATATAGAGAGAAAAATTGTTTTATTTTTATATCAAATTATACAAAAAACACAATACATTATTTTTAATAAATATTTAAGGTTCATTAAGTTTAAGTTTCCTTAATTTTTTCGTTCCTTCCTCTTCTGCACACCGTCCACTTGATGACGGTGCACTTGAGTGATAAGGATTTGGCTTATGCTGCTGTTCTGTTGTTGTTGGAAAACAACCAAGTTTGTTTGACCAAGTAATCGGTGCGATTAAAGTATCCAGAATAGCGTACCGTTAATTAGTCCGGAGGAACTTTACGTTATGGCAAATATATTAGTAGTACCAGAATGTGAAGTAAAGAGAGGATACGTATGGTGATACCTATTGGGCGAATCAAGAAATATTACCACAGCCAGAATACTGTGAAATTTGTTGTGATGTTAGTAAACGTAATCGTTCAACAAGCTCGTTGGGGATCATCCCAATGTACCGGCAGTACAATGGAAAAGTACGGGTACCATCGTTGGCTGAGGGTTTGGTTATACAAAAGTGTGTGTGAATTTCATAAATATTGTATAGTATGCACACTCGTAAAGATAGATATGTAAAAAGAAAAAATGGTGTTTTATATTGCACGAAATGTAATTATTTAATACTCAAAAGAAAAGAAAACTCTAAATTATAAAAAATATTTATTTATTTATATATATATATATATATAATAATCATTTATTGGGAAACATATCACACAAATATAATTAAAAGCACAATTAGCAGAAGACAAATGTCCCAAATGTAAGGGGGAAACTGATGTCCCTCGTGATAAGTGCTCAGCTTGTGACATTCAAAAGTATTTTAAGGGAACGGATGGAGCAAAGCATATACCTTCCCACTGGTCTGGGTGGAAAAAGAAAACAGGCTCAAGATAGACATAGACGTGAAAATAACTAAAAATATTTTTTAAAACTTTTTAATATATAAATTTGTATAGTTTGTAAAAATTATTATTGAATAAAATATGTATATAGTACATGTGTATTATTTTAATTTTGTAGGTAGGTAGGTAGCTAGGTAGGTAGGTAGGTAGGTAGGTAGGTAGGTAGGTAGGCATAGATATTTAAATAAAAGATTTAAATAAGTTTAATTTGTTTTATTTATATACCAATTATACAATAATAAAGCATTTTCTTTGAACACCTACTAGTATCATTATTATGATTTTTACAATGAAAATCTTCGTTGCTACATTCTAATCTCTTTAATTTATTTAAATTTGGACACCCTATAAATAAAAATTCCTCTATTTGATTGTTAAGAAATTTAGTTAGCCAAATTTTTTTATCATATCCTTTAACGAAAATTATCTCATTTTTAACAATATTTTTTATATAACTAGAAATTTGTTCATAAGATATAAATTTAAAACTAGAATAGTCCCATTCAAGTCCATGAATATTATTGGTAAGCCATTGTATTCTGTTTTGAATTTGCTCGCTGAACCATTCCATTGGATGTGGATAATTTACCAAAGTATGAAAAACTTCACCAGTATTGACATCAACAATGGTCAGTTCCTTACAAATAAAGTCACTTCTTTTATATTGAAATCCTTGCACGTCCACGATAAACATTTTTTTTTCTGTTCTATTAAAATTATTAGGCAATTGATTTTACAATATTAGTTAAGGGGTTGTATTTGACCAAACGATCGTGTAGTATAAGACAATAGGCTGTAGTATTCTTGGGTATATTTTTAGTTGTTTCAAATTCCAAGCGAATATCTATTGCTCCAGTTTTAAGTGCTTCGTTCTGACGCGAACAGTCGACTACCACAAATGGACATACTCCGTGGAATTTTATAGGTTCGTAGCAGGGCTCCCCATGACGTTTGTAGTAAAAGCTTCGTTGAAATTGTGCATACATTTCGTATAGTAAAGCCCATTGTTTAGTATCAAAATTAAGATTTAGAGTGTCATAAGGATACATGTCTGAATTTAAAAAGAGTTTAAAGTTTGATAAATTACCATGGTCAAATACACTCATATTTTTATCAATTTTGTTTTTTCTGTTGCTTGATAGAGCAAAAATAAGGAAACGAGGTCGAGCAATAAGAGCAGTACTTTTTACAGCCCATGTATGTCTCATTGTCTCTTGTAGTACTGGATATTCATGTAACTCCCAACCACGAAATGGTATATTTAAGTCGCGATTAAGTTCAAGACTTTTAAACAAACGTAACTTCTCAACATCGGAAACCATTACATGAGGTATTTTCCATACAATTTTACTTAATTTAACTTTATATTCTTCAGCCGTTAATGGTGTTGTAGTTTGAATAAGAGCATTGCTATCTGAATTGCTTCTAATTAGAATTAATTCTTGATTGACATTCATAATAATTTTTTGAAAGTCTTCAGCAAATCCTAATAGGGTACGTAAAGGTAGACATATGTTAAAATTTCCGTTATCATCAAGTATATTTGGATTTTCATTAATTGCCCATCCTGCATTCTGTAATCGTTGTATTTCATTGGTGGTAAAGGACACGTAACCTTTTATTGTTGAGGTTACACCTGGGTTTCTTACACGATCCACTACTACACCTCCAAGTTCATAACGAATTTCATCAAACAAATATGCAATACCATTGTTAACAAAACTTACATGTTTACTTGCTTCATTCTTGTCATTTAAGACTTTACCCTCAATATACAAAAACTTTGACCGGGTAACGTATAAAGATCTTGAGTCTGTATAGGAATCCTTATCTCGTCATTATTGTTAAATGTTGTTGATGCATAGGGCTGATGGGTGTGATATTCATTGTTTACTATTGAAGTGTCAGAATAGACACTTTCACCAACATTTAATATGTTAAAACTCATTTCTCCTCAACTTTGAAAGTATCAAGTTGACAGTTACACCTTATAAATAGAAGAAGTCTTCTAAAATTGATCCTTACAACTAGCTTAAAATTAGACCAAAACTTTTTAAGCTTTGGAATCTTGACTTTTAGTTTTTTAGTTGAAATCCTAATGAGAGCAAAAATTCCTTATTTGCAGATGTTAACTCTTTTAGCTTTGAATTACTACTACTCCTTTCTCCAATATTTGGTTTATTTTTATACCTTTTCTTGTTATGTTTTTGTTGCGTTAAACTACCATTACATGATTGAGAAGTAGTTATTGTTGTAGGAAACTGAGCTATATTATATAAAAATACCATATTACGTGTTTAAGTGGTCTTCTTTAGATGTAATCTGATTGTGATCACTTCTTCTCTAAAATTGATGATATTTCCATCTTGATCGGTTATTTTAAGGATTATTTCATCAATATACCGTGTGTTAGTTGGTAAATAGATAACATTTAATGGATTTTCAATGATTTTTGTACCGGGTAATGAGGAGGGATAAAACATGTGAATTACGTGAACTACTTTGCCATTGTGAAACGAATTTGTTACTAAATTACACTCAACACAGATTGTGTTTACTTTAAAAATATTTATAGGTCGATCTGATGTATGTTTTTTATTTTTTTCAAGCTTTCTTTTCTTAAAACCCAGCACTGACCCTATGTTACGTGGTTTAGAAAAGTTAATCTCTAAATTACTCTTTATTTCACATTTTAATGTATTGTAATTTGCTTTAATAACTAGATATGGTTTTTCTTCTTCTGTGCCTGGTTTTTCCTTTAAACTATCCTCAATATGTTCTACCAAGTAGTTGTTAATATCCTTAATGTCATAAGAACCCTCAGGAATTGTTATAATCTCATTATTGAAATAAAATTTATTATTTGTACTATCTATATTGGGTATAGAATTGTAACTTTCAAAATTTATTAAACCCAAAACATAATTTTCATTTTCATTTAATACTATAGGTGGATAAATCTTGGTTGACAACAGCGAGGTTCGACCAGACAGGGTAAAGGTGAAGGACATGATGTTAACTTAAGAAGAAATAAATAATAACTAAGCTTTTTTATATGTTTTTATTTAATATATATATATATACTGCTTTAAGTACAATATAAGAAAGATAAACATAAATGACCACAATTTACACTGTTATAAGATTGATAGGAATCGTAATTGTACAGAATATTACAGGGGCCACTTGAATAGAAGTAATTAACTAATTCTGTAGGAGGAGACAAATTACCGAAACTATCAAAATAACTAATATTAGCACCATGCTTTTTATAAGCAGTCCAATGTGTACCTGGTCCACTACTATTGTCTAAATTAACGATACCAGATTCTATTTTTCGTATTTTTTTCGGTAAGGCATCTTTCATAAAAACACCTCTAAAATTAGGAATTCTTAACTTTTTATATAATTATTTAATTCAATATTTGTTAGTGGTTGCATTGGTAGTTTTATGGGTAGTTGTTTTGATAGTCTGGTGGTCGTAAAAAGACCTAGTCCTTTTTTGTGTGGCTTAAGACATAAACCTTTGCCTAGAGCTATTGCTTCCATAGATTTGTTATGACGTTGAGCTTCTTTCAATTCTTCAGCTGCTGACTTTGCATCGTTAACAGCTTTTGCAATTCCAGCTGCACCACCACTTAAGGCTCCTAGTGCACTAAGTCCAGCAAATATAGGAATAAGTGGTAAAAATCCACCTTGCTTCGGGATCGTAATTATACGGGAAGGTCTCACTTTGTTCTTGAGTGTGTTAGCCTTTTGTATTGCAATCTTTAGTGCTCCATTTAGGTCTCTTGGTTTCTTCTTTAGTATACTATTTTTAATTTGTTTAGTTGCCTCCTTGAAACTAAGTGTTTTACCACGCCTTTTACTTGTTTTACGTGGTTTCGTTGCTGCTTTCTTTCTTAATCTATTTCCACCTTTACGTTTTGTATTTTTATTGGTTCTTTTTGAGACATTATGTATTATACCAATTAAAAAAAAAACCTCTGGACTCTTAAACTGTAGTACAAATACTAAATCTTAAAAGTGGAGAACTAAACCTTTATAGTTTTTGTCTCTTTGGAGTTAGAAATTCAGATAAACCTTCAGGCCAATCCGTATTGTTATCATTATTGTCTTCATCATGTCTTTCTTTTTAATACCATGAGATTCATGGTCGGGAGTGTTATCATGTTTTATTTTTTTAGATGTTTCATTTTCACTATAAATGTCATTATCAGTATCAAGTTTTCTTTTAGTAGGTTGTCGTGGTTGTTCATTAAATTTGTTTAATTTTACTGTTGGTTCTACTATTTCTAAATCTAATTTTCTCTTACGCCTCGTAGGTGTATCCTTTTTCTTTTTTTTCGTCAATTTTCATCTGAATTTCCTTTTCATACTTATTTTGAATTGATTCATGTTGTTTTTGAGAATTTTTTACTTTACTAGGTTTTTGGTTACTTTGGTTTACCATCGGTTGTTCAATCGTTTGTAAAGCCTTTTCCGAAACTACTAGTGCATTTTGTAATAATTTAATACTTTGTTTTAAAGCTTTAGTACATTGACGAACCATCGAAACGTTATATCTAGTTTTTCCAATACCCATTCCCAATTTAATTTTAGCTTTCATGGCACCAGCTACACCTAATGCTGCCATTTTTTCACTTAATCTTGCATTGTTTGCTCTTACTCGACTCATAGCTTTTTTAGCTAACACTTTATCGGCTGAATGACGCACTTTTAAATCTTGATTTTTCGCATATGCAATGTCATGTTCTTTACAAGCCTCATCTAACTCATTAATACCTCTGTCACCTCGCGCTAATCTCTCTTCCAACTTTGTACCAGGACCACAATAATTGTACCCAGGTAAATGTAACTCAACAGGTAATTTGTTTATAATAGTATTCATGAGACCTTCTCCCTCAATCACATTACTAGCATCAGGATAAAATTTCATCTTTACTCTGGAACGTCTTTAGACAAAGTGAATAAATTTAGAAGCAATGCACTCCAATAAATAGTATTATTTTACCTGTTACAGACAGCAGTACGTAAAATAAAAAACAATGACAACGAAACTGATAGACAAAAGTGTTAAAATTATTTCACAGCGTGCTAAGTTACCTATTAAAAATCATGATGTGGAAGAAAGTCCAAAGAGTAAGCACAGCATCCTCCTACCATCTTCAATTCGATGCATAATCGTTGGTCCTTCAAATTGTGGAAAAACTAATGTAATGCTTTCCCTAATCGAACATCCCAATGGACTTAAATTTAAAAATGTATATTTATATTCAAAGTCGTTGTATCAACCAAAATATTTATATCTTAATAGGTTGCTTAAACCTATTAAGGGGATAGGATATTTCGCTTTTAACAATAGCGAACAGATATTACCACCTTCAGAGGCTAAACCACATTCTATTTTTATTTTCGATGACGTTGCATGTGATAAACAGCAAGTTATTCGTGAATATTTTAGCATGGGTCGTCATAATCACATCGATTGTTTTTATCTATCTCAAACGTATGCAAAAATACCAAAACATTTAATTAGAGATAACGCAAATGCATTAATTTTATTTAAGCAGGATGACGTCAACTTACGACATGTCTATAGTGATCACGTAGGAACAGATATGACATTTGATTGTTTTAAAACCTTGTGCGGTTTATGTTGGAACAAACCATACCAGTTTTTAGCAATTTTTAAGGATTGTAAAATTGATGAAGGGCGATACCGATGCTGTTTTGATAAATATATATACCTATAACATATTACTATTTACCATTATATGTTTGGTGTTATTAGCAAGCATTTGAATCATGGACGTTGCTGAAAAAGAAATTAAACAAAAACTTATAGCTCAACGTAAAGTACTTAAACAAAAGTTGGAGTTATTGAAGCAAGGTGAAATTGTTCATGAAGATTTATTTTCCCCGATCACTAAACATCTAAAAAATATAGAAACAAAACTTATAATACCGAAAAATACTTCAACAACAACCAACATTAAGCATGAAAATTCTGAGATAAATCATAGTAATGATGAAAAATTAAACCATTTGTCAACAATGGACGATACACAAAACTTACATACTACACGTTTGCTACCTAAAAACGGTTACATTTTACATCTACATCTACACCAATTAAAAAATCAAGGACTCTGATGAAGAGGATTCGTACGATAATGATATTGGTTTAAAAGAAAGCATAATAGAAGAAGCAAAAATCAAGAAAATGAACTAGAACCACAATTACAAGTGCAATATGAACGATCGAAACATAAACAGCTTATGGAAGAATCTTTTAGGGAATATCTGGAACAATATGACCAACTTCCTAGAAAATATATCAAGGATATGTTACAAGATACTAAGAACGAATTTGACCATAAATATGGAGTGGTTTTTAATCAAACATTAGAAAAATTTTATATTGGTGACTCACAATTAAAAATAGTCGATTCAGATGTTATTGTACAAAATAAACGATATAAGGGTACCACAGGTTTATATGAGCTACTTTTTTAAAAAGTATCCTACCAATTTTACTGCGAAAGATGAAAAAAATTATGTTGAGATAGTGTTAAAAACAAATGCACACCGAAGACATTATAAAGCGACAAAACAAATACAAGGTAGCGTTTTACCTAAATATAAAGAATAATTGCTCCTGCCTTACAACAGAAGAAAGGAGAAGGTCTAAAAGATAAGACTATACTTAAACAATTTTCTACTAGACCTATAGAATACGTACATTGGGACGATCCCAACGAGCTTGTTGAACGATTACTGCTTACTAATAGCATCACAAAGTGCTGGAAGTACAAGTCAATGTGTGAATGAAATTACTTCAATAATAGAGGAATTGCGAGAAGCAAAAATTATAAAATAAACCAGTCATTATGGTAAATTTTGCAAGTGAAACAAAAAGACAAGTTATTGAAGAAATTCATAGACCTGCTAGAATTAATTTTAAACGACGTCGTGTAATTTTAAAAGGTCTTAGAGATCTTTATCAAGCAGATATTTGTGAACTTGGACCCTATACTAAAGAAAATAATGGTTACAAATACATTTTAGTAGTAATCAATTGCTTTTCAAAGTACCTTTGGGCCTATCCACTAAAAACCAAAACTGGTAAAGAAGTAACATATGCCATGGAAAAAGTATTTAAAGACCCACAATATGTTCCTAAACTTATCCAAACAGATCAGGGAACAGAGTTTCTTTCAAAGGATTTCCAACAACTTTTAAAAAATATAACGTTAAACATTATTATACTTTTAGTGAGAAAAAGCTTCTATAGTTGAACGTGTAATAAGAACGTTAAAAAGTATGATTTGGAAAGAATTAAATGTAAACGGTTCATATAAGTGGTATGATTTATTATTTGATATTGTTAAAAAATATAACAATAAAAAACATCGGACTATAGGTATGAAACCTATTGAGGTAAATAAAAAGAATGAACAACACTTACTTAAGACTGTTTATAATTATATTAAGTTAGCACATAAACCAAAATTTAAAGTTGGAGATCACGTTCGAATTTCAAAAGTACGAGGTGTATTTGATAAAAAATATCAGTCTAATTGGTCAACAGAAATTTTTACTATAAACAAAATACAACTAACAAATCCTACCACTTATTTATTACAAGATATAAATAAACGAGATATTCAAGGAGGCTTTTATGAACAACAATTACAAAAAGTTAAATTTCCTGATATTTATCTAGTTGAAAAAGTTTTAAAACGTAAAGGTAATAAAGTCTTTGTAAAATGGTTAGGCTTTGATAATAGTCATAATAGTTGGATTAATAAAAATAATGTTCAATAAATGTTTTTTTTCCTAATATACCCTTTTTTATTATTTAAATAGGTAAGTTAATATTTTGATTTTTTTGTTGCTCCAATGTTGTGGAATTGGATTTTCGTTTCTTCTTATTTTCACCTGATGTTGATGTTGATGGCCCATCATCAATGGCTATTTGTTGCTGCTGCTGGTGGTGTTGTTGTGGCTTGTTGGTCTATTGCCTGTAGGTCAAAAATTAAATTTCCTCAAATAACGTCTAAGGACCTCCTACTTCCTCATCCGTTTCCACCCCCAGTCTTACATAGGTAGCTGGTAAATCCCCTAGTTTTAATGCCATGGTTTCTGTCTTTGGAGTATAGGACAATTTAAGAAAAATTTGGTCATTTTTTTCTCTAGGGTTTTACTCCAAACCTAAAATAAAAGTAAAAAAAAAATTAGTTCTAAAAGTATACTAATAAAAGGTAATAAATTCCGTATTTACTGAATGTAATTTCAGTAGGGCATCAACGGCAGGATTTAATATCCTACCGCTGGACAACGAAACTTGTCTAATAAGAGGACGCTGGTTTCCTTATGCTATTCACCACGACCTCGATACAGCCTCACTGAGGAGTCCTGTAAGGCAGGCGAAACCGGTCTGGGGAGAGAGTCGTGGTGGATAGCATAGAAAAAGCAGGACGTTTTCTTTTAACTGTCTTTAAAGGGAGTAAAATATTTTGTATTGTAATAAAGTCTTGCTTAAAATCAAAAATTTAGAAGTATTTTTATATACAAAATCATTTATTTAAAACTTACTTTTTAAAATAAAATAAAAAATTAATTAGTTATCTTAATCATTACAAAAATGTTAATATATATCTATTTTAAAATTTTCAAACATCTAACTAAATTGAACGAATTTCATTTGCATATAAAAGACATTTTTTAAAGTTAAAAAAGACCAGCTTTTACTTGCTTAATAACACTTTAAAAATATCAAACACAAAATTATATTTTTTACTTTTAAACCTTAAATTGGGTACATCAATTTAAATCAATCTCATAAAATAATATTACAAATATAAAAAGTACACAAAAAAAAATAAAAAATCAAAATAAAACTTACCTAAATAGGTGTTTACACAACACCAATAAATTTTCGGTAGGTAATTCTTCTAAATCTGTCGATTTTAAAATGATGGTACATGGTGGAGAACTCATTTTTTTACTGTTGGTTATTTCTAGTTTGGATAAATCAAGACACACAAAACTATGAACCTTAACGGTTTACTTTTCATATTTATACAAAATAGAAATGAAATTATTTCAAAAATAAAAATAATATAAAAACCCAAACTAGGGACCTCTAGCATAATTAATTTATTTACAATGATATTTTACATTAATAAATTTTAACTATTTGCTAGAGCTCCCTAATGTTGCAAGCTACTTAAAAAATAAAAATTTTGACTAAAACGCCATGAAGTCTACAAAAAATATAAAAGGTTATGAGGTCAATTAAACAGAATAAGAGATTAAATTTTAAAAATGTAGCAGGTCATAAAAATGATAGCTTATCTAACCCGAATGATAAGAATATTAGAGTGTTCTGGTAAATAATTTTATTCCGTAAGTATGTTTGTAATGTAAAATGATATGGCACGCTAACTTTAAATTTAGTAGTACTCTATTTTATTTTTTTCTTTAAATTTCAGTTTTGGTAAATTTATTTTGAAAATTTGAAAATTATTTAGATTAATTCAAATAGCTGTAAAAGCTAGTCGTACCAAGAAATTAATTTGTTTAAGTGAATTTTAAGATTTTCTCGGTAGGTACTTTTACACTCATTATTATTTTTTAAATTTTACAATACTATTTGTTTTAATATATATATATATATTTATTTTTTTTTTTTTGTATTTTTTAGGTTTTCAAAAAATTAAAAATTAAAATGAAGTACTGGAGCTGAAATTAACAATTTGGCTGATGAAATTGTTAAGAAAAATGAAACAAGTTGGTAAGTTAATTAAAACTAAGGAGGATTATTGCAAGTGGATTAAATTTTTAAATAAAAATATTTTTCATTTTAAAAAATATATTAAAAGTAATGTATCTCAATCTAGAAAGGGTTTTTAAAATTGGAATCTAATCTCTGGCTCTGTTAAAAAGCTTTAAGACAACTTTTCGGATACAAAAAAAAAAATTTCAAATAAATCTTCTTCTTCTAAAAAACGTAAATTAATCTGGGAAGATGTAGAATCTTGTTTTCAAAATCGAATTAGGGACTGGTGCTATTATTAATTTAAGTATTAAAAGATCCTTTAGTTTTTTTAATAAGGGCTTTAGAATATTTTCTATAGACTTAAAAAAGAGCTTAAACAGCTTACACAAATAATGTTATTTTCTTTGTAAATTTCTGTAAACCTCAACTGAGGCAGATATAAAAGTATTTTCAACCAAAGGGAAATAATTGATTTAACAACAACTTGCAGGGAATTTTATGATAACTATGCCAAAATAATATTTGAAGTGTGTGGCTGTGATTCTGTCAGGTAAGATTCCAGGATATTTCTTTTATGAAATACAATTAAAAGTTAATATAAATAATTATTCTCCAATAATATTGAACTTCAATCATTGAAGTTCCCAAATTTATACAAAATACAAAAGGAGTTCTTAATATAAGAAATAATGATGAATATTGTTTTCTCTGGTCAATTGTAGCAGCCCTTCATCCCTGTTCAGATACTCGTAATCCCAACAGAACATCATCTTATCCACATTTTAGCCGAATACCTAAATATGAAGGAATTGATTTTCCCATAAAATTAAAGGACATTCCTAAATTTGAAAAGATGAATAATATTTCAATTAATGTATTTTCTTTTGAGAAAAAGGAAATTCTACCAGCGTGTTTGACACAATTTAATTTTTTAACAAAAATTAACCTATTAATTATACCTACTGAAGATTATTTTGACTCTGATAGTGAAAATGAAGTCGATTTAACTGAAAATTTAAATAAATTTCAACAAATTTTTCATTTTGCATTAATAAAAGACTTATCACGTTTACTTTGTAGACAAAGTAATGATTTTAAACATAAAAATTATATTGTGATAGATGTCTTAATCACTTTTATTCAAACGATACCTTAAATAGGCATATGTTTACATGTAAGAAACTTAATAAAACTAAAATAACCTTACCAACAGATAAGGATAAATTTATATCATTTAAACAATTTAAAAATAAAGAAAAAGTTCCTTTCGTAATTTATGCTGATTTGGAGTGTTTATTAGAAAAATATGAGGATAAAAATATATCAGGTCACATGAAAAAGGTTCAAAAACATGTCCCATTTAGCATTGCATATAATTTATTATGTTCGTTTGATAATTCTTTATCAAAATTTGCTCTGTATACAGGTCAGGACTGTATAAGTTGGTTTGTTTTACAATTAGAAAAATTATCACGAGAATTATCTCCTATATTTTCTAATGTAGTTCCAATGAGCCCATTAACAGACCAACAAAAACAAGATTTTACTTTATCAAAAATATGTCACATTTGCTTAAAACCTTTTGAGGAAGATGAAATAAAGGTAAAAGACCATTGTCACTTTTCAGGTGTATATAGAGGTGCTGCACATTTCTCCTGTAATCTAAATTATAAAGATGATACTATGGTTCCAATTGTGTTTCATAATCTTTCTGGGTATGACTCTCATTTTATAATTAAGGCTCTTGCAACAGAAGCTCCAGGTCCAATTTATTTATTACCTGTTAATAAAGAAAAATATATTGCTTTTACCAAACAATTTTCTTGTTCAAACATTCAGTTTCGTTTCATTGATTCTTTTCGTATGATGCCAAGTAGTTTAGAAAAATTAAGTTCATATTTAGATGATAGCGAAAAAACCATCACACGAAGTAATTGTAAAACAAATCAAGAATTTAAACTTTTGTCAAAAAAGGGCATATTTCCATACGATTACCTTAATAATTGGGATAAATTAAAAGAAACTCAGTTACCACCTAGAGAGCTCTTTTTTAATCAAATTACCAAATCTCATATTTCAGAGATTGATTATCAACATGCCATTAATGTTTGGAATACTTTTAAGATCGAAAATTTACAGCAGTATGCCGAATTATATTTAAAAACTGATGTTTTACTTTTAAGCGACGTTTTTGAAAATTTCAGAAAAGTATGTTTAAAAACATATAATCTAGAATGTTTAAAGTACTATACTAGTCCAAGTTTGGCATATTCAAGTTGTCTCAAAATGTCAGGGGTTACCTTAGAATTATTAACTGACATTGATAAAATTATGTTCATTGAAAAAGGTATTCGTGGAGGTGTATCACAGTGCAGTAATCGATATGGAAAGGCTAATAATAAATACATGGGAAAAGAATATAATCCAAATAATCCTTCTTCTTTTCTTATGTATTTTGATGTTAATAATTTATATGGTACAGCTATGAGCGAATATTTACCGGTAAGTGATTTTTACTGGATTGACAGTCATGCTTTTTATTCTGAAGATATTATTAACACACCAGACAATTCAGATATAGGTTACATACTTGAAGTCGATATAGAATATCCATATACCTTACATAATGATCATAAAGATTTACCATTGTGTCCAGAACATATGAAACCACCTCTAAGCTCATCCAAACAACGTAAATTATTAACAACACTTTTTAACAAAAAAATTATGTTATTCATTACAGAAATTTAAAGCAAAGTGTCAATCTAGGTTTAAAAATCACAAACGTTCATAAAATTTTAAAGTTTACACAAAAAAATTGGTTAAAAAGCTATATAGATTTAAATACTAATCTAAGAAAACAGAGCAAAAATGAATTCGAAAAAAACTTTTTTAAACTAATGAATAATGCAGTGTTTGGTAAAACTATGGAAAATGTTCGGAAATATAAAGATGTTAAATTAGTAACCAAATGGGAGGGTAGATTTGGTGCAAAAATTATATTGCCAAACCTAATTTCCATAGTTTGACAGTTTTTGATAATGATATGGTCATAATAGAAATGAAAAAAATAAAAATTAACTTCAATAAACCTATATATGTTGGATTTAGCATTTTGGAAATTTCTAAAACTATTTTATATGACTTTCATTATAATTATGTTAAACCTAAATTTAAAGAAAATGTTAAATTATTATACACAGATACAGATTCTTTAATTTACCATTTTTACGTTAATGACATTTATGAACATATAAAAGATGACATTGATAGATTTGACACCTCAGATTTTTCTCCAAATAATACCTATAATATTCCTTTAAAAAATAAAAAAGTTTTAGGTTTAATGAAAGATGAGAATAATGGGAAAATCATGACTGAATTTATAGGTCTAAGGTCTAAAATGTATACTTTTAAAGTTATTAATGATGAAAAAAAAGAAGAAACTACCAAAAAAGATAAAGGCATTACAAAAACATCTTTAAAAAAAATTTCGTTTGATGACTATTACAATTGTTTATTTAATAATACTGTCCTTTATACTAATGAAACCCTTATAAAAAGTAAGAAACATGAAGTATATACAATGACTCAAAAAAATTAGCATTAAGTCCTAACGATGATAAAAGAATTGTTAACTTTATTTATACAGATACATTACCTTGGGGGTATTTACAAAATAATAATAATAATAATAATAATTAAATAATAATAATGTTTAATCTATACAATAATTTTCCTTTTTTTTAATTAACTTACAACTACATTTTCTTTCCTATAGCACCATCACCTGTATTAAAATATGTTAAAGCAATTTATGGTGCTTTTACACCCACTAAAGGATCTGCCAAAGCAGCTGGATATGACCTAAAAAGCATATATAGGACCATTATCCCTGCAAGAGGAAAAGCCATTGTAAATACAGGTTTAAAGTTTGAACTCCCTGAAGGCTATTACGGAAGAATCGCTCCCAGATCTGGTTTAACTATATATAAAGGTCTTGATGTTGGAGGTATTACTTTTTACATATGTTTTTTTTTTTTTTTTTTTTTTAGCAAGTGTTATTAATAAGGAATATAAAGGAGTTATAATGGTGGTTCTTTTCAATCTTTCAGAATTTTTAAAAATTGTTATTATTATTTTTTTATATATGTTTTTTCTTTCTTTAGCAGGTGTTATTGACGAGGATTATAAAGGAATTGTAATGGTGGTTCTCTTTAATCATTCAGATGATGATGTTATTATTAATGTTGGTGATCGAGTGGCACAACTAATATGCGAAAAAATTTGCTATCCAGATCTAATGGAAGTGAATCATCTAAGTACTAGCGAACGAGGAGAGAATGGTTTTGGGTCCACTGGACAATAAAAATAAAACAAATATATTTTTGTACATTTATTTTTTATTTAATAAACATTATTAAAAAAAACAATGTTTTATTATTAATATTATTCTTAACCTAACTTACTTATTTGCTAAAATAACCATTTTTTATATAGTTCTTCAGATTTTTATTTTTCATATTGACACAATTACCATGTAAAACACAACAGTTTTTAGACAACCACACATTGTCTAACTTTGGTAGTTCTTGGTAACAATAGGCACATTTGTTTTTTGTAAATTTATTTACTATAGGTGATACTTTTTTTGAATATATTACTCTACATCTTTCAGTATTTTTGAGACATTTTTATTGCAATTTAAATGTGTCTTAATTGTTGTAAATTTAACACTGATATGAAACAAATTTTTAAATATCTATTTATTTAAATTGTTTTTAAAATTTGTTCATTACGTCACATCAATTAACATTAATTATGGTAATGTATTAAATACTATTTTACTTTATCTACACAAGTTTGAACTCTCTTATCTGTAATTTGACCTTTCCTCCTAAAAACATCAGGTAAACATACATCATTGTCTACCACTTCTTCAGCACAGGTAATTCTTTAGGCTACACCTGCACAGGTAATAAGAGACTCAGGTGACAAAGGCACACCGTCACGCTTCAATACCTTTTAACAGCCTCTGGAATTCTTCGGCTATTACGTCACTTCTTCGGATGAAGAAGTTCTGAAAATACTGAAAAAATTTCTGAAATATCAAAGAATGGTCTCTGCTGATGGACACATGCCATCCGGGTGTCACAGAGCCACGTTAACTATACTCTTTGTTCATTTGTTTTTTACGTGGTTTTCTAGCTTTTTACTAAAAAAAGAGTTTTTTAATAGACATAATTAAATGTATTTATTACCTAATAAGTGTGTGTTGTGTGATTAATTGGTGATGGCTAGTCGAGAAGGCGAAGATATTCAAGTAGACTTTTAGGAGCTGTAAACATTTTGTTTAAAACTTTATTAAAAGTTTTAAAGACGTGTTAATAAAAAATATTTTAAATATTAAATAGTTTTTGACATACCGATTGATGGCGTAATGGACAATAAACTACTACATTTCTGCAATATCTTCGCTTTTTATCGTCTAAACCATACCCATTAGACAAAAATAATTCGAGAGCGGTCTGCGGTAGGTGATCTCAATTAGCTTCGAAAGAAATATCTTCGGCTAGTGTAAAAATCTACATCTCCAAGTTGGACAGTGTTCCGAGAGATGGTACTTTGCATTGCAAGGAAATTGCATGCAGTAAGAAGTTTTTTCCTATTTTAATTTTCAAATAAAATATCGCATCGTTTTAGCTTTTAAAAAAGTATATGCGACAATTTTCGTCAATAAGACGTCAGCTTGCTGTTTGGGAGTGGTGTCTTTTGTTATCTTTTTGCCAATAACTTATTAATGACGGATGCCATCACATTATCTGCAACACGTGGCCTAATAACGGCCACCTGCCCACTTTCGCGTCTTTTGATACCTTTTTGCCAATGCCTTGCCATTAAAGAGTGTTGACAATGCCAGTAAATTAAATGTACAACGCCGGCAAAAATGATATATGGGCTGGCTTAGTAGTGAAAAGAAAATGTTCGAATGCTGATAAGATGATGACTTTTTTGGCTCTTCAACACTTTTTCTTGCTCCTCGTCATTTTCAACTTTTTGCACTCCCCGAGATGTCATCCTGCCTTAATTTTTTTGCCCCAGGGCCCCTGCTGACCTAGCTACTCCACTGTGTACGATGGAACCTAAAAGAATTCCTTTTATTTAATAATCAAAATTTTGTTGTTTTTTAAGTCCTAGCACTATGAGAAAATCAAAATTCGGAGGCTTGAGTAGCAAAGCAAGAATGGTTCTAGGCAGTATTGTGGATATTAAATCAAATGTAGCAGAGACCTATGATAAAAAGGTATATTAATAAAATACATAATACTTATTTATTATTTCCCATATAACATTTTTGCCGGCGTTGTACATTTAATTTACTGGCATTGCCAACACTCTTTAATAACAAGGCATTGGCTAAAAGGTATCAAAAAGACGCGAAAGTGGGCAATAGGCCGTTATTAGGCCACGTGTTGCAGATAAAGTGATGGCATCCGTCATTAATAAGTTATGATAAAAAATACATTTAGGATGATGGCATCCATCATTAATAAGTTATTGGCAAAAAGATAACAAAAAACACGAAAGTGGGCAAATGCAGATACTCCCAAGCAGCAAGCTGACGTCTTATTGACGAAAATTGTCGCATATACTTTTTTTTAAAAGCTAAAATGATGCGATATTTTATTTGAAAATTAAAATAGGAAAAACTCCTTACTGCATGCAATTTCTTTGCAATGCAAAGTAGCATCTCCCGGAACACTGTCTCGAATTATTTTTGTCTAATGGGTACGGTTTAGGCGATAAAAAGCGAAGATATTACAGAAACGTAGCAGTTTATTTTCCATTACGCCATCTATCGGTATGTCAAAAAAACTATTAAATATAGATAATATTTTTTATTAACACGTCTTTAAAACTTTTAACAAGGTTTTGAACAAAATGTTTACAGCTCCTAACAGTCTACTTGAATATCTTGCCTTCTCGACTAGCCATCACCAATTAATCACACAACACACACTTATTAGGTAATGAATACATTTAATTATGTCTATTAAAAACTCTTTTCTTTAAAAAAGAAACTAAAAAACTAGAAAACCACGTAGAAAACAAATGCACAAAGCGGTCACCTACGGTCGAAATTAACGTAGCTAATTTTACCATCATTTTATTTTTATTCGCTCCAAAATACATAATAAACATTTTGTTTGACTTAATTTTTATTTGCATGATTTTAACAATAAAATGTTATGAAAAGGCCATCTCCTTTAAATTATGTAAAAAACATAAAATAATGTTGTTTAGCTGCCATTATAAATAAAACAGATCAAAAAATTGTTCGAATGTTAGTTAAATACCAATGTTAATAATATGGTTTGAAAAGTATAAATATGCGTTGAAGGTTTGCCTTCAAAAATCCAATACTTATTTCCTGCAACAAAAACGCGTGCTTTATTTAATCAGGATTGGTATGCCGCCATTTTTGTATGCTTGCCGGCAATTCGCCTGCATGTAAAATTTATTGGCAATTAAGTGTTTATTTAGGGTTGACTTTTTAATACGTGTTAGATGTTGGCATAATATTGCCACCAATTGCCAATGCTTTATCATCAATGCCAATATAAAAATGTACATTGCCGGCAAATAGTGTTTGCTGGGGCCTTATAGCATTAAATAGATATACCAAATTTAATTCATTGGATGAAGTTATTAAAATTAAAAAAAAGACTTTTTTTTAAACTTTATTGCCCTGTATCTGAAAAATGAAGCAAGTTCGGACATATGTTCATAGGAAGTTTTTTCATAAAAAGAACATGAGAAAGCACTCTCTTAAGTTAAGTAGTTAGAAAACACCCTGCATTAAAAAGAACTTTTTTGCATAAAAAATGCAAGGAAGCACCTCTCGAAGTTACTAACATCATTTCTTTATTTCTCTATACCTATAGCATAACATACTTAAGTATGACACACAACAAACGATTACCTGTTCGCATAATTAAACCCCCAAGCTGCCACTGTTTTACACAACAAAATTTTAGTTTTGATTGACATTTAGCATTGTACCATCTGGTGCTCCCCATAAAACTCTATCGATCACCCATCTATAACCGAAAAGAATAATGTGTCAGTTCCTCACAGACATGTGTATGATTCACATTTCCCTGAAATAATATTTTATGTTCGTCTTTGGCGTATAATTTACTACTCTCTTTTATTCTTTATCTGATCCGAGCTACTCTAAATTTTTTAAATGAATAAGTAACTTTGAAAATGAAATATCATGAAAATTAGTAAAGAAGGGAGTTAAGGGATTAGTGTCCGTGCGTTCTTGAAAGTTTGAAAGGCTTAAGGCAGAGTTGTTATTGCTTTCAAAGTTCGAAAATTTGTATCTTATAAAAATAATTAAGTGAAATGTGCTAAATTTTAGTGATTAACAACATTCTGTAACATCCTGTATAACATAACATACTTTAGTATGACACACACACAAGCGATTATTATTTTTTGGTCCCTATAATAAAACCTTCAAGCTGCCTCTGTATTACAAACAAAATTTTAGTTTTGATCGACATTTCGCATTGTACCATCTGGTGCTCCCCATAAAACTCTATCGATCACCCATCTATAACCGAAAAGAATGATGTAGTCAGTTCTTTACAGACCTGTGTATGATTCACATATTCCTAAAATCATTTTTTATCTTTGTCTTTCGCGTTTAATTTACTACTCTGTTTTACTCTTTATCTGACCCAGGCTGCTCTAAACTTTTTAATGAATAAGTGACTTTGAAAATGAAATATGATGAAAAGTAATAAAGGACGGAGTTAAGGGATTAGTGTCCGTGTGTTCTTGAAAGTTTGAAAGGCTCAAGGAAAAGTTGTTATTGCTTTAAAAGTTCGAAAATTTGTATTTAATAAATTATTGTGTGACGCGTGCTTTGTGTTAATGATTACGGGTTCTTGTTACAAGCTGTTGCGAAAAAGTTTTTATGATATTTCGTTTTAATTTAAACGGTATTTTTCGTAATAAATATATTTTCGCTTTAGTGCCATGTTTTAATATAAAACTAGAAGACAAATTGGCTTTAATTTAAAATGAGTACTTATTCGCTTCTTGGAACAAGCAGTGAGGTAACTCAGCATAAAATATTTTATTTTTTTAAATAATAGTGCCTGGGGAGGTAATGAAATGTACTTCGTGATAAGAACCCCTTTAAACCCTTTAGAGGATTCCTTTGGACGAGTTCACAACGAATATTCATGCTGCCATATATGAAAGCGGCGCTTTAGCCCAGTCTGTCATTGTCAAATGTTTCGGGTGTCGGACAGGGCGAACGCGTCACTTTTTGTCGGACAAGTTTACCACAATGTTTTACATGCAATTTTTAAACATTGTGCCAAAAATCCGTAAAATGTGTTTGAGCCTTTTGGCACAATTTTTTAAAAATTAGCTATAAAATATTGTAGTAAAGTTCCATATATGGCGGTATGAATAGTCGTAGTAGATTCGTCAAAAGGAATCCTCGAATTAAGAAAATTTAAGTTTGTACATTCTAAATGTATTTCGCCAATGTACAAAATCTGAATCTAATCTTCACTATAATCATATGTATATATATATATATATATATATATATATATATATATATATATATATATATATATATATATATATATATATATATATATATATATTTATTGCTTTCTTAAACCATAAACCATAGCAAAGCATATATATATATATATATATATATATATATATATATATGCTTCAATTTTTTAAACCATTTTCCATAATTTACTTTTGTTTACTTTGTTTCTTGGGATTGAGGTTTTTTTATTAATAAAACAATAATTTACATTTTCTAACGTTTCGCCTTACAGCGGGAGGCTTTTTCAAAGATCTATTTATTTATTTTAACGATAGTCTTTTGGCATGTTCCTACAAAATAATAACAAGTTAAAACAATAATTATTTACAAAATATTAAATGGATGATTTTTTTCATCTTAAAATTCTTATATTTATATAATAAAACTGACACAAGAGGTAGACATAAGATAATTAAAATTATATTTAAAAACATTAAACTAATAAAATAATGGGATACGCACCTTTGAAAAGATACCTTTTATATTAGATATTTATTAGAGATTAATGCAACTGTTTGGTTGGTAGTCGGCAGGATAAAGAATTTCAGTTGATTTTTTATTAACTTAAAAAGTGTGTGAATTCGGTTTTTGGGAAAAACCTTATTCCAACCGTTTTTGACTTATTTTAAATTGTATGTCAAAAATTATACGTTTTGCAAGCCATTACATAAACATCAATTTTTTCTAAACAAAAGCCTTTAATATAAGTTGAGGTTGGGTTCCTTGTAAAGAACGAGAACTTCTTTAGTAGACCATCCGATATTTTCACAATTAATAAATACAGAGTGGTCAAAAATAATCGTTGAAAATCATCACGACAAAAACCTCAAAAGTCAATTTTTTAAATGGAAACCTCTATATTTTATTACCTTATCCTATTAGGCATTAAGAAATAAGGGGTATAAGGATGTCTATTTCAAAAATTTATAGTTTTTAAAATATTAACGATTTAATATCTATCCTATTGGGACCATGAGACCGGTGGACCAAACTAACTTTGCATTAAAACCAACTTAACTTATTTGACTCACTAAATTTAGTACGGCATACCTCCCACTCGGAGTAGCCTGTACGGGGCGTAACTTAACTTTTTTAACTTAACAACTGCCTGTTATCTGATAAAACAATCAATCCCTGCCTTAAAATTTGTTCTCTTTAAATATTAAATTTTCAGTATTTGTTTTGCATTTCTAGGTAACTCAGCTTGTTTTAATGTTTTTGTTTTATTATTATAAGAGCAACCTAGAAAATTGTTTGATTTCTACTTTTAAACCTTGACACCTCACGTATTGTTTTATGTGCCTAAATTTCCCAATGTTAAGTAACCCAATTATATTTAAATTTCCCAAAATGTATATTTTTAAAATTCCCAAAATGTATACTTTTTTATACTAGGTGTTCACATATGCCCTCTCTCCCTGCAAAGCGTTATGTTGGACCCAACAACGCTACATTAGAAATCAGCCAAATCTTTACTTTAAACCCTTTAAAAATTAGCAATATTACCGAAAATCGATAGTTCCATTAGCTACAAAATTTAAAAATCTAACAATATTTTACCTATTATGTAAATTACCGTAAAGAAGATGTGCAGGAAACGTTTTGTTCTTTAGATAATCATCATTAGACTTGAAATTTAAACTAATCCTATTTTTACAATATTCCCCCTTCTTCTTGCACACAATTTTTGATTTAAAGCTAAGTGTGGCACACAATATTTGATTTTTAACTTTAAAACCCCGTTTTTTACGTATTTTACATTATTTTTGCATTAAATTGCATAGCTATACTTTGAATCATTTCAATCCCAGTGTGCCATGAAGCCCTATGTGTATGTATGGTTGTCGCATTATCAAAGAAAAGCCCCGAACTTTAAAGCAAAAATAATTAAAAGACGTAAAACCTGGATTTTAAAAAGGTGAAAATCAAATATTTTGTGACACTTTAGCTTTAAATCAAGAATTGTGTGCAAAAAAGAAGGGGGAATATAATGAAACATGGTTAGTTCTGAATTTGGAATTTTGATGATGAATATCTCGAGAACGAAACGTTTCGCCAAAAATCTTTCAGATGGCCAGGGTTTTGCAGAGCGGGGGGACACATTCAACCTATGTGGGCGTCAAAGGCATTTGAGAATAACACTTAACTGGGCATAAACACATTAAAATTATAGCCACCGCGGCTCCAAAAAAGCTTGGATTTCTTTTCCGAGCCAAAAGCTATTTTTCTCCTTCCTAATTTATACACTTTGTATGTGTCCCAAATTCGACCTCTCTGGAATATTGTTCTCATGTCTGGGGAATGGCATCCCTACAACCCTCAGCATTCTTGATGCCATTCAAAGAAGGGCTGTTCGTCTTATTAATGATCCTTTACTTACTCAAAGACTTCTTCTCTTGCCCATCGTCGAGCCGTGGGAGATCTATCGCTCTTCTATAGATACTTTTACGGCTTCTGCTCCGACGAATTGTCCAGTATAGTCCCTCCTCTTGCAGCTCCCAACAGAGAAACCTTCGCGGTGCCGCGACGTATGCATCCCTATACGGTCCAACTGGGCAGGCCCCGAACTTCCCATTTCGTTCGTTCTTTTATCCCTAGAGTTTCTAGACTGCGGAACCTACCGCCAGCGGAGGTCTTTTCATTTCCCCCCAAATCTTCGAGTTTTTAAGTCCCGTGTTAACAAACTTCCTCTACTCCTGCTTTTAAGACACCCACGGTACGTTAGTATTTAGGCTTTCAGCCTTCGTGGATTGTCCAAAGGAAGAGTAGCGGATGAGCGCTTGCAGCCTCATTTTCTAATAGCCAATACCAGCAAAATCGACAATAGAACGGACGATAAAAATTTGAAACTGACAGGCACAGTAATCAATAATTGCAAATCGAAGAAAATCGTCGTGCTTCGCCAAACGATTTTTTTCTATGGGGACATTTAAAACTAAGCTACCAATAAAATATGAAAATTTAGTCCAGCTAGGAATGCTATATCCGCTGAATGTGCCAGAATATCGATGTACCAACTAGCCAACGTAAGAAATGAGTTTTATAATCGTTTGGGTTATTGTCTGGCAAGTTAATGGAGGAATATTTGAGCATTTGATATAAATCCCTGATATTTTCGTCATAAATTGATTTCTAAATGTAGAAAAATTTGTTTTATTGTCTTGCGTAACTGTGAGTGCATGTGTTGGAATTAGCTGTAAACTAAAAGTGAAATGTGAGGATTCTTTTTAAAACTCCCGTATAAAATTGTTCAGTTTTGGCAATGACATTATAAGTTAATGATCTAAATTGTCACTGATAAATCGATATGGTGTTTTTATTGTTGATTTCTAGAGTACAGGGTGCATAATGAGATACTACGTTGCCGTAGATGGGGTGTACGTTGCAGAAGTATTAAGCAGTTTACTCTTTACTGGTTGGTTGAAAAATGCTCAAATTTTCGTTTTGGGTGGAACTTACTGTGCTCTTCAATAAATCCTAATAGCATTTTTTCTAAAATAATTAGGGGAGCCAATATTTGACTACTTCAAAATTTACATGGGTTTCCCCATGTCCCGCTCAACAGAGCAACACCCGGGATAAAACTGCAATGGACTTTACAATCAACCTCTTTTAACAGGGCTAGAAAACCCATATGAATTTACCATGTAATAAGTTGGAGCCGAGGGACTTCCTCCCCCACTACTAGGGGCATGTAGACCATGGTTACTAGGATCCTTTAAAGTAAAGGTTCTACCATAAAAAGGTATGCCCATGGCCAAAATACTTTTGGGGGCGCCTGCATCTACCTAAAATATAAAATTAAAATTGATTTTTAAATTTTGATACACTGCTGGGACAAAAACCTGACAAACAAAATTTTGTTCAAATTTAATCTTGTGTAACTTTTTAAAAAATTTAAAATTTGCTAACTTAATAATTATTTACCCAATTTTTTATTGAAGCTTCGACATTTAGATATTTTTTTCGTAATCGCTGTCCAAACTAGAGGGGTACAGGGGTGAATTTTGACCAGTGGTAGGCACTCCAAGAGCCATAATAGTCGTAGGTCATGATATTTATTATATCCAAGTATCTAAAGAAAGTTAAGGTAAGGTATAAGAAATTGTATAGTTTTGGGTTTAAAGAGACTTAGGTTAATTTTATTAAGTGTTTTATAATATTAAAATTTCAGTTATACAGTGTGTCTATGTAAGTTGGCGTCATATGGGAAACTTTTTTATTATTTATTTTACGAAAAAAGTTATTTCTTATAAAAGGTTCTTGCATGATTAGGGGGTTGCCATCCGTCTCAATATCTCGGGGGCAGTCCAAGGTTAGTTTATATTTATAAGGTTGCGACACATCCTCAACTTTTAGGCAGTTCGCGGTCGGGGAACGCAAGGAAGGGCACTCCACGGAGAAAAGTTGGCAAGACTGGGTAAAATCAAAGCTGATGCTCAATCCAGTGGCGTCTAGAATTTGAGAATTTCATTTTGCATTGTTTTGGAAGTGATATTTGTTAAAGATATAATTCCAAATGTTTTTATTTAAAGTAATAATTAAAAACTGTTGTGTAAATCGTATATCTCCGGCACTGAACAACATGGCCGAAAAATGGGAGATGTGACGTCATAACACGTCAAAGCAATATGGCCGAATGTCGTGACCTGATATAGACCGACTTTGGGGGCAGTCACCGTTATTGGGCCCTATGTCTCGACGTCCCGATTATATAGCGAAAAGTCCCGATTTACCATTTGGACAAAATATTTTGTTGTTAAATGTGTTAATATTTATTAATTCCTTCACATAATATTAATCAGAGATAATTTTTTATTAATGGCAAGTCAGCGGACCGACGAAATGCAATGACTGTTGGCCGAATCTGTCGAAGCAATTTTGCAAAATCAGTATAACTTTTAATGCTGCTGAATTTTATAAATAAAATAAAACACAATAAAATATAATGTACCTCTCCCCCCACCCCCCGGGTAAATTTAAACACACCAAAAGCAAGGTGACCTTAACTGTAGAATTTATGGCAACACAATGCATGATCCAAAACCTAAAATACAATCATCAGATATCAAATTGTACCAGTCCTCTACGAGTTCTGGCCAAACATGTAATTTTTGCTCAAGAGAGTTCCTTTATTTTTTCTAATATCGCAAATTGTTATAAGGATAAAAATTACCTTTAAATATGCATGTTGTTCATTTCTACATTTTTTTGTTTTTAATTTTTTTTTTGCGAAATTAGGAAAATTAAAGTTTGTACGCAAAAAAAGCATTGTACGTTCTTCTTGTTTTAATAACAATAAATTTAAAAAGTTTATTGAAAACTGTCCCATGGCATTTATTATCATGAAATGTAGTGCACTAATGTACAAACCTAAATTTTCACCATTTTCGTGGAAAAAAAACAAAGGTTTTTTTTCTTCACAAACAAAATTGTATATAAATTTTTAATTTCAAACATTTCTCTTAATTAAAACTTTTGATATTAGCAAAAATACAGGTACTTTACTTTTAAGCAAAAATGTAATTTTTGGCCAAACCTCGTAAATGATGTAATTTAATATCTAATGGTTGCTTTTTAGGTTTTGGTTTTGGACCATGCAGATTTTTTTATAAAGAATAACTTTTGTTTTTGTAAAATCAATAATAATAAAGTTTTCTATATGACGCCAACTTACGTAGACACACCATATACAGGGTTCATCAAAAGTATTCTAGTTTTATGTGTGGCTGGGTATTATAAAATTCATGTAAGGTGTTTTCTTTTTTTAATTATTTGTTTACTGAATACGAGTATTAGTATAACTTTTACCATTTTGTTTGCATTTTTGTGGTATATACAAGGATTTTGTCTGTTTTTTTACTTTTACAATATCACATTTTTTATCACATTTTATTAACAGCTTTGTTATCAATAAATAATTCTTAAACAATAAATCATATTTTGATTGATTGATTAAGGTAACATATTCCAAAAGACGATTTTTGAACCAATGACGTTAATATAACCTATAATATATACAGGGTGTTCCTTAAATACATAATACAAAAGCAAAATTGGGTAAAGGATAGTTAGGATGTTAAAAAAAAATAGTTTTTTTTTAGAAATTTTAACCATTTGTATCCTAAAAGTTAAGACGTTTAGGACATATGTCCATAAAAACTTTTTTTTCTTCAACTGAGTCCAAGAATCACCCCTTTAAATATTAGCATGTTTTTAAGGAACAACGCTTGTATAATAGGTCGACCTATTTTGACGTCAGTCATACTAGTTTCACTTTTTTGATCACCCTGTAGGTATACCGTAACTTCCAACACTTTTTTAGGGTACGACTGGCGCGTAAAATATCGACTCTACGCTCCATTTGGGGGCGTAAACTGCACTTTTACGCCCTGGGACAAAAAGGTATCGAAACGCCCGCATCTATGATTATAGAGGGCGTAAAATAGCATTTTACGCCCTAGGGCAAAAAATTGTCAAGAACGTCCCTTTTTTTGATAAAACAACAATTTGTTTAATTAAACAAATTGTATGTTAAAAAGTATACTGATTACAATTGCAAACATTAAAAGCTGAGAAATTTTACCTTACTACGAAAAATGACTTCTATATCATAATTTTAGTCGTACAAAAATATTGTTTGCCCTTCTGGCGTAAAGCACATTTACGCCCACAGCTGATCGTTGCCCTCACGGAGCTCGGGCAACAACTTTCAGCCGCGTGTGTAAAAGTGCTATTTTGCGCTCTTGGTACAAAAATAACTATTAAACCAAGTTACTGTCCAATTAATCAAAAATGTGAAATAAAACTTACTTAACCATTTCAGGAACTATGTACCCACTGTTGTTGTATATAGGAATTGCTCGAACTGCAGCTGTCAAAAGATAGTCGTATTTTTTAAATTCGGTATAAGTTTCATTTAATAAGCTTATGAAGTTTTCCTAAAATGTTACAAAAATAATGATCACAGAATATACAGTGTGTCCCAGGATTAGTGTTACAAGAGAACAAATAGACAAAATATTTTTGAATTTTAAAATGAAATTTTTGGGAAATATAATATACAGGGTGCGTCATTAAAAAAATCTATATTTTTTGTCCTACCCTGTCTATAATTACCAATATTACCATAAAATAAATCCTTAAAAGAGCTTTAAGAAAATATCAGAATAAGTCCATCAAACTTTATTCGTTTTAGAAATCTAAATAAGGTATTTAGGTAATTTTCAAAGTACCACCATTTTGTAATAGGTGAAGGTATTAAAGTTATATTCTGGGGTTAAAAGTACTCGTCAGAAGCTTTAAAGTTATGTGTCACAAGACCCTTCTTTCCTTTTCATTTATTCCACAAAATGGTGCCCAGCTGTCAGTTTGACATTTATATCTGTCATTTCTTGTTTAAAATTTGGTTTATGTTGTCTTACTAAATTCCTTAAATTTTTATGAAAAAATACCAACAATTCAAAAGTTAGGAGGGGGGCCTGAATTTAGACAAGCACTGTATTTACCTTATCTTGATCCTGTGGAAACTCCCAATCAAAATCAAACCCATCATAATTATATTTTTTAACTAAATCGTATGCATTTTGAACAAATTTTGTTCTCAAATTTTCATCTGCGACTACCCTCGAGAAGCTGCCATTGTTATTGATGCAACTAAATAATAATTTGAGGTCGGGATTAACTTTTTTAAGGTTTGCCAGACCTTCAACATAACCTGAAAAATAAGTACATTTTTAGTTTCGAAGGGCATTTTAGAATGAAAAAGAAGATAACTCTATTTTTTTTCTTTTTAACAAAGTTTTATACCAGGTGTTGCTCCGTCGAGCGGGACATAGGGAATCCCATGTAAATTTTGAAGTAGTCAAATATTGGCTCCCCTAATTATTTTATGAAAAAATGCTATTTGGATTTATTGAAGAGCACAGTAAGTTCCACCCAAAATGAAAATTTAAGCATTTTTCAACCAACCAGTAAAGAGTAAACTGCTTAATACTTCTGCAACGTAGTATCTCATTATGCACCCTGTACTCTAGAAATCAACAATAAAAACACCATATCGATTTATCAGTGACAATTTAGATCATTAATTTATAATGTCATTGCCAAAACTGAACAATTTTATACGGGAATTTCAAAAAGAATCCTCGCATTTCATTTTAGTTTACAGCTAATTTCAACACATGCACACAGTTACGCAAGACAATAAAACACATTTTTCCACATTTAGAAATCAATTTATGACGAAAATATCAGGATTTAATCAAATGCTCAAATATTCCTCCATTAACTGCCAGACAATAACCCAAACGATTATAAAACTTATTTCTTACGTTGGCTAGTTGGTACATCCATATTCTGGCACATTCAGCGGAAATAGCATTCCTTAGCTGGACTAAATTTTCATATTTTTTATTGGTAGCTTAGTTTTTAAATGTCCCCATAGAAAAAAATCGTTTGGCGAAAGATCACGTCGATTTTCTTCACATTTGCAATTATTGATTACTGTGTCTGTAGTTTCAAATTTTTTATTGTCGATTTACTTGGTATTGGCCTATTGGGAAAATAGGCTGCAAACATGTCCGCTACTCTTCAATAACTATTTCCCTGGTAAAACCATTTTATAATAGTGTTTTTTTCTTGATTTAAGTAGTTCATTATTTAAGAATGATGTGACATTGATCTGACAACTTGAGAGTAAGAGGTTAAATAATTTTTCTAGTATATTATTATAAACTTCTAATAATACAAGGCGGGTAAGAAGATAGGAGATTCGTAACTTATTTTAGCATTTATCTCTTAGCTGGCGGACTGAGCAGAGCTGAAATTTGTATACTGGGTACAACTTTTCGTGCTCTTTAAAAAATCCTAATTATATTTTCTTCTAAAATAATTAGGGGAGCCAATATTGGACCACTTCAAAATTTACATGGGATTCCCTATGTCCCGCTCGACGGAGCAACACCCGGTATAATAACACCGGTCAACATAAAAAAATGTGTTTCTATTCTCATGCTTAAATTCTAATTCTAGACATTAAAAATATTTTTTATTTTTTGTTCTTAAAGTTTGCTTTTGTCCAATTCACGTTGATAAGTATATTTAATATAAGAGAGCTCATACACACCTAAAAGAAATACAATTAAAAAGAAGAAAAATATAGTACGTCATTGCTTTTCCAAAAATAAAAATTACATTTTTAATCACTTTTTATTTGGCAACAAATTTGACTTTTTGACTTCTTTTACTCCAAGGAATTGTTTTCGGGTAAAAAAAACTAAAAATAGGGCACCAACATACTATTTCAAAATAATTTTGTAATATTAAATATTTATCTGTTCGGATTTTTATAGGTTGCATTGATATTGGGAATCGCTGGTGCATGCCGTTGTGACGAACTAACTCGCTTAAGTATTGAAGATATAGTAGAGTTTCTATACCTGATACCAAGACGAACAAATCGAGAAGCTTTACAATTTTAAAAGAAGGATTTTTGGTAAATGTGCTTGAATTATTTAGAAAATATGTGTCCCTAAGGCCAGAGAACACGCCTCACAAAAGATTTTTTGTTAACTTTCAAAAAGGCAAATGCACTAGGCAATGCGTGGGAATAAATAAAATTTCGAAAATTCCGAGAGTAGTTGCTAATTATTTGCAACTACCTGATGAAATCTTATATAGTGGTCATAGCATGCGGCGTTCTTCAGCGACACTTCTAGTCAACGCTGGGGCCGATATCACCAACCTTAAACGCCATGGCGGGTGGAAGTCTTCTACCGTGGCAGAAGGATATTTAGAAGATTGCATCTCTAACAAGTTTGAGATTGCAAGACGAATACAGGGTGAAGAGCGCACCAAGGCAAGTACTAGTGCTGAAAGACTTCCTGAAGAACACTCCGCACAATGTAACGTTGTCCAAGATAAATCTAATATAACAATTACTGTTAATATAAACACGAATAAATTGTAGTATAATATATTAGTTGTTTTATGTTATTTTTTAATTGTGAAATGTTGGAAGTAATAAAGAATTAGTATAAGTCACTAGTGAGCTAAAGTCTATAATTCACTAGTGAGCTAAAGGGTACTTTAGCTCACTAGTGACTTATAGTACACTTTATATCCTCAAAATCTGATCAATTATGTAGATATTATATGTAAGTGTTGGATAAAATAAATTTAATATGGAGAAGTCAAACACAAAAATCGTGTAGACCAGTGAACTATGTGTCTGTGTCTGTGTCAGTGTCTATCAGCAATTTTAGGCGTTCAACCAATTATAACCGCGGTAATAATTGGTGACAACTTTGACGTATAATACATTGTTTAAATGTCAACATAACCGATTGGTTAATACCGCTTTAAAATTGGTTCTTTGCCTAAAATTGATGTATGCTGTTTCTCTTTAATTTATGACGTCAGTGTTCTTCATGCATGCACGCATCAAATATTACATTGTGCAAAGTTTTTTAGACTTTTAGTCACCATGCGCAAGGACGATGTAACTGTGATTTAGTTTTTAGACCGTATCAAAAGTGTTTTTTCCTCTCCTAACACACACCCTATGATCATAAGATATAAATAGTTATTTACATTTCGAGGAAGAAAAGAGCCAATTTTCCTCCCGGGGATGAAGCGTTCTTTTATAATAAATGTGACCTAAGTAAACAGTGTTCATCATTCATTCATTCTTAAGCAAAATGGATTCTGAAGACGACGACAATATTCCTCAAATGTAAAAAAAATACTTTTTTCATTTACCCTTCATTTTTTCAGCAGCCATACAAACAAAAATAGTATGCCCGATGGTAGAGGGGGAAAAGTAAAACATTTTCCACCGGGAGGAAAAGTGCAGTTTTATTTCCTCATAAGGGGGAGAAAAAGTCCATTTTCAATGAAAGTTATAGAAAAAAATATTCCTAGCTTCGTTTTTGTTGATTCGCGCATCAGGAATTAATACCTTTTGTCAACATAGAAACGCTTATGTTGTGTAAATTAAATTTGTTTTGTCAATATATAATGGCTTAGAATAAAAATAATAGTGGCACGTTACCTTTTTCTTCATTTTGAATAGTGAATGAACCATCATCATTTACTGTTAGAAAAGCATAATATAAATGAGTAAGTAGATTGGCGTTTAGATCTTCCGGTTTGAGCTCTTTTACGGCCCCTGACCAATAATAGCCACCCACATATTCTGGAAAAAAGATCGTGTTGTTTATTGAGGATACACACTTATAATAATCTGAACAAATGTTTAGTCGAATTACAGGTTAGTTTTGTGGATGGTATTTCTTTGGGTACACGCCAAAATTAAATTAAAAGTACTAAAAACCAAAAAAATTTAAACAAGTAAAAAGATAATTAAAAAATCGACGTTTCGGTGGCAAATCTGCCACCGTTGTCAAGACAAATAGAAATAAAATAATAAAAATGAAAACTTACTATTATTTAGGTTTTAAAATTCAAAATTTTTATGTTTTTCTCGGATATTCTGAAAACTTTGACATTAAATGTCAAAACATGTTTGTTTGGTTATAGTGTCATGGTGACATAGATAACTGGTTGCTGGTATATTGATTGTTTATTTTAAAAAAGGTGAATAGTTAGTTAATTTTTAGTCTTCCTGAAGATACTTCAGTATCAAGCAAAGGCAATCAAGTGTTATTTAAATTAACTGAAATCGATGCTACACAATTATCTTTATTTAATAATATATACGCACTTTCTTTGATTTTGCGTTTTTTAGAACAAGTTTCCTTTGCTAAAATGCTCGAAGCATCCCAGTTTATTCAATGATTGTTATCAAATGCGTGTTGGCAGATTTTTGATTTATGAAATTCTGTGTTTTTAATGTATGATCTGTGTTCTTTTATGCGTTTGGCTAATGGTCTACAAGTTTCACCTATATAAAACTTATTGCATTCGCAAGGTATTTTATAAATGACATTTTTTGTATTTTCATTTAAGTTGTATGGTTTTGTTTTTGTTAATTGAGACCTGATTGTGTTTTGTGTTTTAAAGATTGTGCGAATATTAAATTTATGCCCTATTCGTTGAATTTTATTTGATAGTCCAGGAATGTATGGTAAAAATAAATTTGTAATAGGTCTATTTTGATTTTGTCTTATAACTGGAGTTTCAAATTCAAGGAAACAATTATTTATAAAATCAAGAGGATAATTATTTTAAATTAAAATATTTTTTAAATAATCTTTTTCAATATTTATATTTTGATTAGAACAAATGACTTTAATTCTATCAAATAGACTTTTTACAACTCCCTTTTTAACCATTATTGGGTGATTTGAGTTAAAATTTAAGTATCTATTTGTATGTGTAGGTTTTCTGTAGATTTTTGTTTCAAAATTGTTTAAATCTTTTTTTTATTAAAATGTCAAGAAATGGTAGTTGTGAGTTGTTTTGTTTTTCTAACGTAAACTTAATTGTTGGTTCTTGTGTATTAATGTGTGTTAAAAAATTATTTAAACAGGTTAGTTCTGGTTATCCAGTCTGATGATGAATATATCGAGAACGAAACGAGTCCAACTAAAAATTCTTTCAGATTCGTAATCAGCGACACAAAAATCCCCGTATACCAAATTTTATTAAAATCGGTGATGCGTCCGGTTTGTAAATAATTACCAAATCCGCAATTTTTTTATCTATTTTTTATAGATATTTTTACTTACTTTGATTTTTATCCATTATGTAGAAAATGTTCCCTTTATTTTATTAATAATAATATTTTATGCACACTTACAGATCTATAAAGAAAACAAAAATTTAAAAGGGCACCTATGCAACGTCAAAAATAATTGTCTTACATGTAATAATATACAGAATAACTATCATTAATGTGTGAAATGACCCTAAAGAAAAGTATGTCAAGCATTCCAACCAAGAACCTAATACGTTGTTTGTACATTTTTATAGTACTTCCCCACAAATGACTGCGTTTACACGAAGTTTTTATACTTTGGACAATATTCAATCAATTTATTATTGACTTAGTTTGCCTCACATAGGCGCGCGGGCTCAAATGGACCCCCAGCGTTGTCATTTTTGTATAGATGGGTCCACATTTAATCCATTCTAAAAGTAATTCCGCAAAGTAAATAAACCCTTTTGTGAACAATGATTTATTGCAGCAAAAAATATTTAACCCGATGAGTTTCTAGTTCCAGGTCACGTGCCACCGGTTTTATGGCAAGACAGAGGCGAAATAAGAGGATGTTTTTAAAGTACGTGACCCGTGTTTTAGCAGTGTTTTTTTAATTATCTAAAAATTATGAAATTAGGCTCTGTCAGCGCTATGTGCCTTCGAAAAGGTTTGTTTACTTTATCATTTTTTGTGTACCTGTGTAAATCTCTAGGTACCTTCTTAAAACTTCGTTAGGTATATGCTAATAACAAAAAAATAACACTATTAATTCAAAAAATTCACGTGTTTTGCCCATGTGGAGGTCAAATTTGACCCCCACGCGTCTACTAACATAACAGTGTCGAGCAATATGTATATAAGAGTTGCGGGGGAGGGTTATTTTAATTACTTTATATTAACTTAGGTAAAGTGTGAAATGTGAACTTATAAATAATAAAATTTAGTTTTTATCCTTTCTCGCATTGCCGTCCCATAATCAGCTTTTAAAAAAATAATGACAGTGACTTTATCAAAGAAGATACTAGGTAACTAATTAAAATTACTTTTAAATGTACCAGTATTTTTTTCCCGGGCAACATTTTCACTTAACTATTTATACATTAAAAAAAAATGTTCCCAACTTAAAATATAATTTAGCAGTTTAAAAAAAAATTAGGAAAAAGTGATTATTGGATGTTTACGGTCGGGGTCAATTTGACCCCCACACGCCTACTTACGTTATAAAAGGCACGCGCCTACTTAAGGGTTAAGACATTACTAAGATTTGCACCAATAATTTTATAGGATATAATGGTTTTACACGTACGTAGAATAAAGATTAATTTTGTGCTTTTTCATAAGAGTTTGAAAGGTCCCCAGCAAACACTATTTGCCGGCAATGTACATTTTTCATATTGGCATTGATGGTAAAAGCATTGGCAATTGGTGGCAATATTATGCCAACATCTTATACGCATTAAAAACGTCAACCCTAAATAAACACTTAATTGCCAATAAATTTTACATGCAGGCGAATTGCCGGCAAGCATACAAAAATGGCGGCATACCAATCCTGATTAAATAAAAGCACGCGTTTTTGTTGCAGGCCAATAAATATTGGATTTTGAAGGCAAACCTTCAACGCATATTCATACTTTTAAACCATATTATTAACATTGGTATTTAACCAACATTAAAGCAATTTTTTGATCTGTTTTATTTATAATGGCAGCTAAACAACATTATTTTATGTTTTTTTACATAATTTAAAGGAAATGGCCTTTTCATAACATTTTATTGTTAAAAATCATGCAAATAAAAATTAGGTCAAACAAAATGTTTATTATGTATTTTGGAGCGAATAAAAATAAAATGATGGTAAAATTAGCTACATTAATTTCGACCGAAGGTGACCGCTTTGTGCATTTGTTTCTACGTGGTTTTCTAGCTTTTTAGTTTCTTTTTTAAAGAAAAGAGTTTTTTAATAGACATAATTAAATGTATTCATTACCTAATAAGTGTGTGTTGTGTGATTAATTGGTGATGGCTAGTCGAGAAGGCAAGATATTCAAGTAGACTGTTAGGAGCTGTAAACATTTTGTTTAAAACTTTATTAAAAGTTTTAAAGACGTGTTAATAAAAAATATGATTTATATTTAATAGTTTTTTGACATACCGATAGATGGCGTAATGGACAATGAACTACTACGTTTCTGCAATATCTTCGCTTTTTTATCGTCTAAACCGTACCCATTAGACAAAAATAATTCGAGAGCGGTCTGCGGTAGGTGATCTCACTTAGCTTTGAAAGAAATATCTTCGGCTAGTGTAAAAATCTGCATGTCCAAGTTAGACAGTGTTCCGAGAGATGGTACTTTGCATTGCAAGGAAATTGCATGCAGTAAGGAGTTTTTTCCTATTTTAATTTTCAAATAAAATATCGCATCATTTTAGCTTTTAAAAAAAGTATATGCGACAATTGTCGTCAATAAGACGTCAGCTTGCTGCTTGGGAGTATCTGCATTTGCCCACTTTCGTGTCTTTTTGTTATCTTTTTGCCAATAACTTATTAATGATGGATGCCATCATCTTAAACGCATTTTTTTGCCAATAACTTATTAATGATGGATGTCATCATCTTAAACGCATTTTTTGCCAATAACTTATTAATGACGGATGCCATCACTTTATCTGCAACAGGTGGCCTAATAACGGCCAATTGCCCACATTCGCGTCTTTTTGATACCTTTTTGCCAATGCCTTGCCATTAAAGAGTGTTGGCAATGCCAGTAAATTAAATGTACAACGCCGGCAAAAAATGTTATATGGGTCTTATTGTAAAATTCCTTGTGTATGCAGCTCCCTCAATAATGTTATTCATTGCTTTGGTAACTTTACTGCCAGCCTGGGCTATAATTGCTTTCGTGTATACATATTTGGAGTAAGAATTCGCTGCCTAAAGGTCGGGTCTTCCATAACGCAATGAGGCGGTGGCCGTGCATTTCCCTGGTGAAATGTAGGAAGATGTGGTGCAAACAGTTTTGTATTAATCAAACTGCAGTAATATGAGTCAATTATACCACGCTTTAAATTACACCTCATCATAAAATAAATCTTTACAAATGAGGTAACACAGTTTTACGTTTTGGCCACTTATAATCACACACCGAGACCTGCACCGTGGTACGGCCGTGTCTCGGTTTTGAAATGTACCGTTGTAATCAAATGCCGTAGGCTTAATATCACCGCTCCGTGCCCGGCCACATACACCGCACCGCATTTTAGCCAGTAAACAAACATCACCGACCAACCGTTTTACGTCACGCCACGTCGGCTGCGACGCATTTTTAATTAGTCACTTTGCATCGAACTTGTGATGTTTATAGTTTATTTGATTTCTCGAAATAATAATTTTAAAAACTTATAAAACCAAAAATAACAATGTATATTGTGACGTATAGTTTTGAAATATACATAAGGGCCACTTCACGTCACTGAGGCAAGACCGGTGGACCATTAAAACTAACTTGGCATTTTTTAAAAACCAACTTAACTTATTTGACTAACTAAATTTGGTACGGGCATACCCCCACTAGGGGTAGCCCGTACAGAGACTTAACTAAAACTTTAACTTTATACTTGGCTTCACTTTTACTACCTACTTCTTGTCTAATCTTTTTCGAATTTCTTTCCTCCCTTTAGATATTAAATTTTCCAGTGTTTGTTTTGCATTACTACGCGACCCAGTTTGTTTAATGTTTTTATTTTATTATTATAAGAGTAACCTAGAAAATTGTTTGATTTATACTTTAAAAACCTTGACACCTCACGTATATCTTTGTTTAGCAAAATTCCCAATGTTAAGTAACCTAATTAAAATGTATACTTATTTTAAAATTCCCAAAAATGTATATTTTTAAAATTCCCAAAATGTATACTTTTTTATACTAGGTGTTCACAATATGTAAGTTTTACTCACATATTGTTCACAAGATGTAGCAACAAAATTAATTTTACAGTTTTTAATACCTATTAAATCAGGTCATGAACTGAAGTAAAAGGTGACGCCCGAAACTCAAAGCTTGGCTCGGGGAACATCGGCACTATCCGATCCAGGTATGATTTCATGCACGGTCGTACTACGGTGCGGGTCTTCTAGGACATCGGTGCGGTTATGTGTGGCCAGACTTTTAGCTATACTACACTTAAATTTTGGATAAAAAGAAACAGAGAGGTAGAGGAGAAGTAGGAAAATATGTTTTATTTAAAAAAGAGATATACATATATAAAACACTTTACTTGACAAAAATGTTTTTGATATTTCTGAGGTTTTTCCAAATTAATTTGCCCCACTTTCCTCTATCACCGTGAATCCGAGCTCGGGCCGGTTATGTGTGGCCCGACCTTTACTATGTTGCGTATTTTTTTTATTTTTTAGGAAATTCTTAATAGAAAATAATATTTTAATACATCTTTTTCTTAGGAGTGACACAACTCAAATTTTTCTAATTTTTATCAGAAAAAAATAATTTAATACCAAAATTTGTGTGATAATAAATGACTTATTAAGGACAATCAGACTTTTTTAGCAAAATTTATAACCCTTAAAATAAATTAAATATTCCTACCTTTCTTCTGAAAAATGTGTTTTTGAGTTATGGCGGTCTTGTAGTAAGGTGGATTATTCATTTTGTTATGAAAATTTATACAGCATAATTTAAAGGGTTAATTACTCTTGGGAATTTTATTATTTCTGTTTAAAAATATGTATATCTAAAAATATTCGCAATGTTACATTTTTTCGTACCATAAAATTTAAAAAAATCTTGTGTAGTGTTTTAGTGTATATATTATACAGGGTGATTCAAAAATCGATCACGAAACTTAAGGGGTAATTCTACTTGATAAAATAAGGGTAGAGCTTCATATAATTTTTTTCAAAATGTCATTTGTTTTCGAGTTACAAGCGGTCAAAGTTCAATTCTTATTTTGGTTTTTTCGCCATATTGTATTTATTTTTTAACCAATCCAGTTGATATTTGGCACACAAATCGAGCTTTACAGATTCTAAAATTTTAAGACATAATACTTTTTTTAAATACCGCCAGAGTGCACTTTACCTAAAACTTAAAATTTATTTACATCATAACTTTTTATTTTAACAGATATCGGGGCGCCATTTTATAGACAATCAAAAACTTAAAAAATAAGGTACTTTTTATTAAAGTCGATAAACCGCACCGTTTAGGCACAAATAGACATCAAAGTTTTCATCAATTTCAATCAAATTACCTACATACATACTTGTTATTTTGTTATAATTGGCATTAAAAAACTTTTCACAATTTTTTTTATTTTCAACGACAATAGAAAATAATGTTGGAGCATTGTGCAGGATTCTTTAATCTTTGATAATAAGGAATTGAGGAAAACATAAGTTTAAAAAAGCCCATGGTAAACTGACTTACAAAAATATTCAATATAACCGTAGTTAAGCAAAAATGTTTTTTTTTTTTTAATACCCCAATTTATCAGTATCGAACATGGGTACTACCTTTTTAGCTAAGGGTTTAAACTTTCTAAAAATACTACCTTTTTCTCTTTATTATACAGGGTGCGTAAAAATAAGCAGCACTATGTGTGTAAAGCTTAGTAATGCTCCTGGCGCCTAATAAATGCGAATGTTTTAAAAGGCCACTTTTTAAGAAGACCTTAGTAAGGATTTGTAATAATAAAAAAATATTTTATTATACCAGGTACAAAAAAGTTATTTAAAAAAACCAAGCGTTCTTTAAGGGCACGTATTTCAGTTAAGGGTGCTGAAAAAGAGATTATGGAGCTTGTCATATTATTTTTATGTGTTTTATATGAATTCGAGAAACGGCCATATTCCTGGACACCCTGTATAATATCCCTTTATACTTTATTAGGTTGTCTATACTTTTTGATATAACGCAGTTAAAATCAGTGTTCGAATTCCTCAAGCAAAAAAATACTTACAATTTATTAATTGTAATTGTTTTAACTGTATGTTTAAAATGCAGCGTATTGATTATACTTTAAATATAAGGCATGATTAACATTTTTAAATGGTTTTTTAGGTAAATCCTGTCCATTTTTCCCTTTCCTCGTTGTATTTACTAACACTGACGTAGATAAAATTTTCAAATGAAAAGTGGGACATGGACCCACACCAAATATACAGTGTGTGCCACGGATGGAGTTTAACTATACTAACATGCGAAAAGCTCTAAATAAAGTACTCGTAAAGTTACCGCGAGGTTGGTTCAAAATCGCGAAAATCCCATATAAGCATTTTTGCCGGCGTTGTACATTTAATTTACTGGCATTGCCACCATCTTTAATGGCAAAGGCATTGGCAAAAGGTATCAAAAAAGACGCGAAAGTGGGCAGCTGGCCGTTATTAGGCCACGTGTTGCAGGTAATGTGATGGCATCCGTCATTAATAATTTATGATGAAAAAATGCTTTAGAATGATGGCATCCATCATTAATAAGTTATGCCAAAAAAATGCGTTTAGGATGATGGCATCCATCATTAATAAGTTATTGGCAAAAAAATGCGTTTAGGATAATGGCATTTATCATTAAATCAAGTATTGCCAAGTTTTATAAGTTGAATGTCCCAAAAGTTAAATAACATATTTAGAAAGGTCCCAACTTCCACGTTAAAAGGACCAAAAAAAAAATTAAACCCCAAAAAAAGGTACCCACTTCCAAAAAACATTTTTGCTTACACACATTTGGGGTCCTAGAGCTCCGGGGCCTGTACTGTTGATACGGCTGATACGGTGGTAGCTACGCCCCTGATATTAATATTAAATCTGTATCATCAAAATGATTGATATTTTAACAATTGTGGACATTTTCTTATACAAAATCTCGAAATTAGCCACTCTTGAACCTTCGAGCATGCCGATTTTAATGAAATTTGGCAAACGGGTCTTTTTAGGGCCCTGATCACTAATCTAAAAAAATTAGTCGGACAAGTTTTGTTTCGAGATATCCATCATCAAACTTAAATAGATAGATAACCTAAGTTTACCATATTTCCCATTCTTGTTGCAGGCAGTTTTTGAGATTTCCGGTAAATTGGCACTTAATTTTTGATCTTATCTCTTTAAAAACTCATTTTCTATTTATTTTACCCATTTTTCCAATAAAATTAAAAGCTTTACTTTCAATCGTTTTAAATTGCAGTAGCCAAAGATCCCAAATGCCTATTGAAAATGAAGTAAAGCTTTACAATTTTATGGAAAAAAGGGGTTAAATAAATAGAAAAATGGGTATTTAAGAGGTGAAAATAAATATTATAAATTACAACTTAGCCTTAAATCAAGAATTGTTTTGCAAAATAGGACATTTCTGTGAATATAAGGTTACTTTTTATTATCAACTTTGATAAGTATAATAAAATTCAACGAATGGGACATAAATTTAATATTCGCACAATCTTTAAAACACAAAACACCATCAGATCTCAATTAACAAAAACAAAACCATACAACTTAAATGAAAATACAAAAATGTCATTTATAAAATACCTTGCAGAATGCAATAAGTTTTATATAGGTGAAACTTGGTAGACCATTAGCCAAACGCATAAAAGAACACAGATCATACATTAAAAACACAGAATTTCATAAATCGGAAAATCTGCCAACACGCATTTGATAACAATCACAGAATAAACTGGGATGCTTCTGAGCATTTTAGCAAAGGAAATTTGTTCTAAAAACGAAAATCAAAGAAAGTGCGTATATATTATTAAATAAAGATAATTGTGTAGCATCAATTTCAGTTAATTTAAATAACACTTGGTTGCTCTTTGCTTGATACTGAAGTATCTTCAGGAAGACTAAAAATTAACTAACTATTCACCTTTTTGTAAAACAAACCATAAATACACCAGCAACCATTTATCTATGTCACTATGACACTATAACCAAACAAACATATTTGACATTTAATGTCAAAACGTTCTCAGAATATCATAAAAAAAATCAAAATTTAAAACCTTAATTATAGTTAATTTTTATTTTTATTAATTTTATTCAATTTATCTTGACAACGGTGGCAGACTTACCACCGAAACGTCGATTTTTAGATATCTTTTTGCTTAATTTTTTTGTTGGTATTTTTAATTTAATTTTTTGGCGTGTACCCAAACAATTATCATCCAACTTATGATAATAGATATTTCAAAAACAAACGTGTCCGACTAATAAGACTTTAGATTCGTAATCAGCGCCTCAAAACCCCGTATATCAAATTTCTTTAAAATCGGCGATGGATCCGGTTTGTAAATAATTAGCAAATAATTATTTAAAAAAAATAGGTACAGTTTTTACGTAGGTAATAGGTACAAACAACAAAAAATATTGGATTTCCTCGGACTATTAGGCCAATCCCAAAATGTTTGTCTGCCATGGGTTGGAACTGACAAAACCATCTGGTGACTGGAGAATATCGGCTGTCAACGGGGTGAAACACCCTCGTGGTTCTTATTTCAAAAGATACTGGTGAAAAAGCTGCAAAGTTGTAGAGAGAGATATGAGCAGTTTGCCATAAGCAATTGAACAGCTCTAATGTAATATACATGAAATAGGTTATCTTCACTGCTTCGAATGGACTGGTATATTATCGTGATTTTTGATTTCTGTAGATTCAAACCTTTTTCATACGGGTTGACAGTGCTTTAGTCCGGAGCAATGGACAATTGAAAATCAGAAAATGTCTTATAGCTTATTCTATTAAATAGGCTGAAATGCAAAAAATGGCAACAATTCGTTTATCTATCACAGATGTATTGCCACTTGAGTATTCCTGAATGTTTTTAATCTAAGAATTCTTAATAGAAACAGAAAATGATAGTGAACAAAAAATACTAGTATTATTGTGAAAATCGTGGGTGCTCTGTGCCATATTTTTGTATATCAAGCAACCCACGCTTTTTCACAATAATACTAGTATTTTTTGTTCACTATTATTTTCTGTTCACGTGTCCCATTGTTGACATTTTTTGCATTTCAGCCTATTTAATAGAATAAGCTATAAGACATTTTACTGATTTTCAATTGTCCATTGCTCCGAAACTTTTAACTTTAGACATGTAACACCCTATATGAAAAAGGTTTAGAATTTTCTAGAGAATCCAAAAATCACATAATATACCGGGTGTTCCATTTAAAATAAGGAAGATAACCATATTTTTTTCGTATAAATTTTTTATTAGATGTTCAATTGTTTTCATGGCAAACTGCTCATATTCTCCTCTAAAATTCCTACAACTTTTGTATAAACCGTTTTTCAATATCTTTTGAAATAAAGAAATTACGAGGGTGTTTACCCTTCGTTGGACAACCCTGTACATATATAATTACAATTACACTTACTACTTTTAACTAATTCCAAATAGACTATAATCACACACACTACAGAAGTTGGACGAATATGCAACATGTTACCCAAGTTTAAAACACTTAAAAGCTGTTCTGTGGAATAAATTATAATAAGCTTGGTACTTATGTCGATTTTTTAAAATATTTCAAATATTTATACATCATATATTCAGTCAATGTCCGTGTAAAGTACAAAATAATAATTTATTAATCAAAAAGTCGATGGTAAATTGTTTTTATTGTGTAATAATAGGGAAAAAACATGTTTTGAATTTTATTATATTAGGTCTGTTATACTTTTATTTTGCTGTATTCGACTCATGTTTGTTGTCAGTGCAAAATTTTATTTTTCATAGATTTATAGGTGTTTTTGGTATTTCCAGTTTAAAATCAAAGATTGTTAATAAATCGCATAAAAAAATTTCTTTGTTTGATATTAATTGGAAGCCAAAAATTCTCTACTGATTGTTTTTCAGTTTTAAAGTATTTGAAAATCACATTATACACTATTGCCAGATATTGCGGAGTCCAACTGATTGAAATTGATGAAAACTTTGATGTCTATTGGTGCCTAAACGGTGAGGTTTATCGACTTTAATAAAAAGTACCTTATTTTTTAAGTTTTTGATTGTCTATAAAATGGCGCCTCCAGCTTGCGATATCTGTCAAAATAAGAAAGTTATGATGTAAATAAATTTTAAGTTTTAGGTAAAGTGCCCTCTGACGGTATTTAAAAAAAGTACTTTTATCTTAAAAGTTTAGAATCTGCAAAGCTCGATTTGTGTGCCAAATATCAACTGGATTGGTTAAAAAATAAATGCAATATGGCGAAAAAACCAAAATAAAAATTGAACTTTGACGGCTTGTAACTCGAAACCGAATGACATTTTGAAAAAAATTATATCAAGCTCTACCCTTATTTTTTCAAGTAGAATCACCCCCTTAAGTTTCGTGATCGATTTTTGAATCACCCTGTATACTGCATATACCTAAATTTTAGCTTATGCCACATAAAAGGTTTTTTCACGATGCCGATGTAGAAATAATGATACTTATCGATCTTTCAGATTTGCATCATATTTTAATCTTACGTAGAATAAAAAAATATAAGCATAAATTAAGGGGAATTTTTTCTTTTTGTTTTGATTTCGATACGTAACAAATAAATGAATAAATTAATTTGTGGCATGAATAAATGTGAACTACAAATTTCAAGAACGCTAAAAACTACCAAGTTTATTGAAAATGCTATACAGTCCAGTCGGAAAATACTTTGTAAAAAAGTTAATGCAATTTTTTTAGTCAGTTTAAGTCTACTTAGTTATTTCCGAAAGAAACATATCCTAAAGTTTTCAGCCCTTTGATACGTATGTCCACTGTGTAAGAGGTGGCATCATTAAAATGATTGATTTTTCAGCTATTGTTGCATTTTTTTCAAAGGCGGGATTCTACACAAAAATATATAAAACATTCATATGAACATATGTCCTAAACGTTTTAGTTTTTAAACTACAGGGTGTTAAAAATTTGAAAAATGTTATTATCTTATAATTACTTCTAATACCAATTTAGATATTTTAAACAAATTTGGGGGAACGCCTTCCTATGAACCAAACGACATGTTTTGGCATACAAGAAAAACATTTACCCAGTGTCGTTCATGAGGGGTTTAAGGTAAATATTTTTTAAAGAAAAAATGGTACGCCACTGCATTCTTCTAAAATAAAAGCATTTTTTAAAATGATCCATATAGTTTGACACAAATTTGATCTCTGACTTTTTTTCATTTGATGCACGGTTTTCGCGTAAATAAATAAAAACCATTTCTCGGCATGGTCAAATCCCTATCTAATTAAAGAATAAATATCGAAGGTAATTTTTCACTGTAGAATTTGATATTATCCATACGAAATGACCGTGCCGAGAAATGGTTTTTATTTATTTACGCGAAAACCGTGCATCAATTGAAAAAAGTCAAGAGATCAAATTTGTGTTAAACTAAATGGGAATTTTAAAACTATTTTTATTTTAGAAAATGCAGTGGCGTACCATTTTTTCTTAAAATATTTACCTTAAACCCTCATGAACGACACTGGTAAAAATTATTTTTTTCTTGTATGCCAAAAAATGTCTTTTGGTGCATAGGAGGCGTCCTCCAAATTTGTTTAAAATATCTAAATTGGTATAAAAGTTATTATAAAAACACATTTTTTTTTAATTTTAACACCCTGTAGTTCAAAAACTAAGACGTTTAGGACATATGTTCATATGAAGTTTTCCATATATTTTTGTGTAGAATCACCCCTTATACGAACGAGAATTTTCGGACACTCTGTGAGCAAAATCTCGAATCAGCCATTCTTAAACCTTTAGACCAATCGCGCCCAAACATTAGTATATATATATAATACTTTATCATTTTTTGTATTTATGGTATCAAGTATCACAGGTATAGTGTTAGGGACCATAAGTTTATTTCATTCTGAAAGCGATGCCGCCAAATACACAAAAATGATAACGTAAACAAACCTTTACGAAAGCACATAGCCTCTGACAGATCCTGATTACACATTTTTTAGATAAATAAATAAAAATATTTCCAAAACACGTATCACGTGTACTTAAAAACATCCTTATTTCGTTCTGGCGTACCATTAAACCTGTAACGCGTGACGTAGTCGTCGGGTTAAATATTTTTTTTGCTGCAATAAATCATTGATTCGCCAAAGGGTTTATTTGGTAACAATCTTTAAACGTTTTTAAAAAAGTTTTTTTCGCTGGCAAAAACAACGATCTAAAAACGTTTTTTGGATGTTTACTGAATGTTTTTTACAGTCCTTAAAACGTTCTAAAAACAGGTTTTTAAAGTTTTTTGGAACGTTTTAAAATGTTGTTGTATGTTGTATTGCTGAATTTATACAAACAAATGACAGCTTTGTTCGCGGGTTTGATTCTGAACCGGTTCTGGGACTATTCGCATGCGCAGTGAAAAAGCAGCGTTCGCGGTTAGTAAAATCCTGAATTTTTAGTAACAGTTCTGTGTTCGCGGGTTACAATGGAATCAGTTCGTTACCGGTTCGTAACCTGATTAGCAGTCCTGGGATTTTGTTGGAACTAAAAGTTCAGTTCGGAATTTCATGCGCATTGTCGACATGGTCAGCTGTTTTCTGTTTTTATGGTACAGAAATAAACCGTTGTATTACAGTTTATTTGTTTCTGCCACTTTTTATGTGGGTTAATATATACCTGTTGAATATTTGTTTATATTTTTGTGATTCTGAGCGTATATAAACAAAGGATTTTTAATTGTATTCCGTATGAATGTATGTATGCAATAAAATAAATAAAGATTTAATTAAAAAATATAGACAATATTAGAAGATTTTACCATTTCTTGTTGTTTGAATTTTATCTTTAGTTAAATACACATACTTATGTTAAAAACGAGAGGAGGCAGGGAATCCCTCGTCTTCCGCCGAGAGACCTCGAGTGGCTTTCGACAGTATAACAATTTACCTTTTTGTTTGAATTTATTTTTTTTTGTGTAGTATCCAATTTAACCATAAAAATCCTAACCAAAAGGCTAGGTTAGAATACATCCTCAGCTGTATAGAAAATCGTTCGCGGTAAATAAAAATTCCGAACTAATAAATAACTAGACATGCGCTTTAAAACAATTCTAAACCAGTTCGGTTCTGGTTCAGAATCGGTTCATTACTAGACCCGCGAACAAAGCTATTGTGTGTTATGAGGGTACTTACCACTTTCAACTAGACCACAACTAACCAAACTACCTAAAAGCACAAAAATCGCATAATTGTTCATTGTTAATTGGTTTTTAAATACTGGGTAACTAACACATTTAATTATTTGAAATAAGCGAAATAAAATATTAATGTCAAATAAATTACCACAAATTAAAAAAAAAAAAGGTTGTTACAATTATATAATATTATTTTTGTAGTTTTGTCTAATCTAATATCATAAAAGTATAAAAAGTATAAAAGTATCATAAAATTGTTGACGCATAATGATACTCAAAATTTTTTATCACTTCAATTTTGGTTTTACAAAATAATGAAACAATTGTGTTTGGATTTTTTTATGGTTTTATTTTCAAGTAATAGGCGATAAATATTTTATGAATTATTTTAACTTTATAATAAAATAATTAAATTACCTGCTGGTTGTAAAGACGGTAAAAAATGTAGAAGTGTTTATTATTAGTTTATTTTAACATCATTTTTTTAAAAAGGTCAAGCCGTGACCAAAGGATATGTTCCCCTAATTATTTTGGAAAAAATGCTATATTAGGATTTATTAGAAGAGGCACAGTAAGTTCCACCCAAAAATGAACACTTAGAGCATTTTCAGCCAAACCAGTAAAGTGTCAACTGCTTAAATATCTTCTGCAACGTGGTATCATCATTATGCACCCTGTACTCTAGAAATCAATAATAAAAACAACTCATGTCGATTTATCAGTGACAATTTAGATCTGAGTAATTTGTAATCGTCATTGCCAAGCCGACATACCTTACTTGCAGAGATTTCAAAAGCGAATCCTCGCATTCTACTCTTACGTTTACAGCTAATTCCAACACATGCACTCACAGTTACGCAAGACAATAAAAATTTTTTTCTACATTTAAAATCAATTTATGACGAAAATATCAGGATTTAATCAAATGCTTAAATATTCCTTCATTAACTGCCAGACAATAACCCAAACGATTATAAAAATCATTTCTTACGTTGGCTAGTTGGTACATCGATATTCTGGCACATTCAGCGGAAATAGCATTCCTTAGTTGGTCTAAATTTTCATATTTTTTATTGGTATAAAGCTTAGTTTTTAAATGTCCCATAGAAAAATCGTTTGGCCAAGGAAAATGGTCCGCGGATATGGTGGGCTGGAGTCTTCCGCTAAAACATTACTTTTTTGTGGATTATTGAGGTCCTTGTCTCAACGCACTCATTTCCTGTGGATTTCGTTACTCTAGTACACCGGGAAATTTACCTGATCTGCTGGATCTGTTGTTCAACGCAAATCTGTCAGTAAAAGCAAATATTTTTGTAAAAAACCCGTGTCCGTTTTATTCCTTCTGTCATCTCCAAGCAAAATTCCTGTCGTCGTCTGTCTCCTTGGTCTCTTGCGCTTGCTTTGCAATTTGTAAGGTGGTATTTGACATCTTTTAAAACTTCGAGATATTGTGGTGTGGTCTTGTCCAGTAATGTCCTCCAGTTGTCTCGTGCTAATGTTTCCTTCGGCCTCCTCTACACAAAGTATCACGTCTAAATCCCTCTCGTTTTGTACAATTTGTCTCTGATTTTCACGTCGATTTTCTTCACATTTGCAATTATTGATTACTGTGCCTGTAGTCTCAATTTTTTTATCGTCCGTTCTATTGTCGATTTACTTGGTATTGGCCTATTGGGAAAATAGGCTGCAAACATGTCCGCTACTCTTCGATAACTATTTCCCTGATAAAACCATTTTATAATAGTGATTTTTTCTTGATTTGAGTAGTTCATTATTTAAAAATGATGTGACATTGATCTGACAACTTGAGAGTAAGAGGTTAAATAATGTTTTTTCTGGTATTTTATTATAAACTTCTAATAATACAGGGCGCAAGAAGATAGGAGATTCGTAACTTATTTTAGCATTTATACTCTTAGCTGGCGGACTGAACAGTGAGCCGAACACCTGTAAACTGGGTACAAACTTTTCGTGCTCTACTTTAAAAAATCCATAATATTTTCTTCTAAAATAATAATTAGTGGGAGCCTCAATATTGGACCACTTCAAAATTTACATGGGATTCCCTATGTCCCAGCTCGACTTGGAGCTTGTGGGGGAGTAAAGACCTCCGCGAGCAGCAGGTTCTACAATCAGAAAACTCTAGGGATAAAAAATGATCAAAGTGGAAAATTTGAAGCTTGTCCAGTTGGACCGTATGGGGATGCATACAGTGCGGTACCACAAGTTTCTCTGTTGGAAACGGTCAGTGGAGAAATTATACTGGACGATTCTTCAGAGCAGAAGCTATGGAAGAACCTATAAAAAAGCGATAAATCCCCCACAGGCCGACGATGAGCTAGGGGAAAGAAGCCTCTCTGTAAGTCAAGGATTATTTATGAAGCAAACAGCCCTTTTTTAAATTAATTATTTTCTTCTAATTCTCATCTTTATCTATTAGAAGCTTTTAAAATAATCAAGAAACCCAATTATGGAATAGTCCATAATTGGTTACTATGATCTGTCCATATTTGGATTTTCCGACGACTTTAAACTAATTTTTTTATATTTTTATATTTAAGAAAGTAATACAATCAAATACCGTTAAAACTTATAACAGAACATCTGACCTATCTCTAAAAGTTATAAAAACAGTATTTTTGAGGCACTTTTTGTACAAAAAAACCTATTTTTAAATACCTTAAAGAGTTATGGAGAAAGCGATAAAACAAAACATTGCTCTGAGCGACGAACGGGCTTGCTCTATTAGCATGTTAGCACTTCTAAAAAAGAGACTAAGCCAGAGACAAGAATGAGACGAGCCACTAAATGTAAATAAATTATCCAGAGAGAGATAGCTGCTGGGCCTTCCTTGTCTGTCTTCAAGGAAGGTAAACGCAGATGGCGCGTGAGTCGACTTTATCGTTTTGCCCGCCAAATTCAAATTATATAGCTGTGATATTTTTGCCCTTAATGTTAGGTACTTGTTTTTGTTTCCTATTAATATAAAATATTGGGGTTTGAGTTCAATAATTACACACACCTAATTAAAAATGTCATTTATTTGGTATTTACAAAGATTTGTTTTTACAGATAACCATATTATTATTACCTTAAATTGTCTGTTGAAAAGCACAAATTTAATATATACACTGTAATCACTAATAAAGAAGTCACTTATTCAAAGTCAATTACGCCGTGACTGCCTGCGGTAGTTGTCAAGTTAAAAATATTCGATTCTTGGTATATAGTATAATCAGGTGGACAGCCCAAAGTCGGTCTATATAAGGTCACGACATTCAGCCATGTAGTGACGTGTTATGGCGTCACATCACCCATTTTCGGCCATGTTGTATTAGTAGAACAACCGTTTACACAACAGTTTTTAATTGTTATTAAGTTGTAAATTCTTTTTTTCACTTTAAATAAAAAACATTTGGAATTACACCTTTCAACAAATATCACTTCCAAAACAATGTAAAATAAAATACGCAAATTCTAGACGCCCCTAGATTGATCTTCAGCTTTGATTTTTACCCAGTCTTGTAACTTTTCTTAAGTGCTTCCTTGCGTCCCCGACCTCAGAACCGCCTAAAAGTTGAGGATGTATTAGCAACCTTATAATCTAAACTAACCTTGGTGTTAGCCAAAAAATATATTAAAGTTTACGTAGAAATTGTAAACAACTTGGCAACAATGAAAAGACGGCGATGATTGCACCCTCTGCGATTACCTCCCATGATAAATAATAAGGAACATGGATTATAGGAACTTGCGTTACACCAGAAAAGATAAAACGCAATGGACACATTTCCCAGATCCAGTAACCCGTCTCATTCTTGTCTCTGACTAAGCCCTCTAATTGCGTGTGTGAGTCTCCGTTTAAGTATGGACGGTGGAGGGAGGATAACCATCTTTTATGGCGGACAAGTTGAAAAAGTGGCCATCGGGAATGTAAAGCAAGTTGGGATGGCGCCACAGTAGCCAGTGGAGGGGATATTGGTATTTCTTTCCTTTTTTATATTTGTATCTATCCGTCCTTTCTTCATTTTGTATCCTCACTCTGGTTCATGCGGGCAATTGGTTAAAAATCTCCTCTGGCTACTGTGGCGCCGCAGCAAGTTTAGCATCGACGGACACTTTTTAAAACATTCAGATGGTTATCCTCCCTCCACCATCCATACGTTTAAAGAAATGCCGGCAAGAAAATAACCCAGAGATTCGGTATTCCATATTAGGGATACTATTCCATGTTGTGAGATCACTTTCCTCTATCTATTAACATATTTTGGTAGCTTTGTAGGTTAAAAGTAATTCTCTAGAACTATAAAATCGAGTTTACAATAAATTTAATAGCAAATTAGTAGTTCTCACCAGCCAAAACCCTCTTTAGTTAAATATATTGACAATAGACTCATTAATAACAGAGATTACTTATTAAATAATTAATAGTTAAAAAAAACTAAAAAACACTTACGCTTTTATATGCAACCGAACTTCAAAAATTAGAAATAATTTCATTAAAAAAAAATATTGTCATTTCATAGTAAAAAGCGTCAGAGTTGCATTACTATTTTGTGTTAATAAAAATGTGTTAAAAAAAAAAACTAAATCAAGACAAATTTTAAACACCTTGTATCTTTACAAGAAATCATCAATTTTGAAGGCAAGAACTACCCTGGGTAGATGCCGAAGACTTTGCGGAAAGAATTGGGGGACTCAGTCCGAAGATGAACCTATGGTTATACAAAATGGTCGTCAGACCAATGATAACCTACGGGTCAATTGCCTGGGGTGCAAAGACGCTACAAAAGACGGCAATAAGGCAATTACAAAGTATACAGAGACTCGCTTGTCTATGTATTACGGGGGCCATGAATCGACTCCCTACTGCAGCACTGGAAGTGCTGCTAATCTACCGCCACTTCACATCTACATACAGGGTGAAGTGAAAGCGGTACAATACTGTCTCAAACAAGGCCAGAGTCCTATCATAAGACAGGAAAGGGCCATACAATGGAGATTCAAGGAGGACCAAGAAGTCAACTCAGTGTGTAGATGCCTTCAGACAAAATGGTACCAAGCTACTGGCTAAACAAAGGTTTTCAAACTTTAATACCAGACAGAAAGGACTGGGTGGCAGGGCCTCCCATTAAAGCCGACCTAATCTGGTATACAGACGGCTCCAAAACAGACCAAGGAGTTGGAGCAGGTATATATGGGGACAAACCAAGGACGAAAAATAAACTTGGGTCTCGGACAACACCCTACTGTGTTCCAGGCCGAAATTGTAGCCATAGAACAATGTGCTAGGGAAATCATCAGAAGGAGCTATGAGGATAAAACCATAGTAATCTATTCGGACAGCCAGGCAGCCATCAGGGCACTCAGTTCATGCAAAATCAGCTCCAAGCTGGTGCGGGACTGCGTAATTGCCCTGGAAGAGGTGGTGCGTCCAACAAGCTAACCATTGCCTGGGTACCAGGACACGAAGGCCACGAAGGCAATGAAGAAGCTGATAAATTGGCAAAGGAGGGGGCTGGCAGGACAATGGTAGGTCCCGAGCCCTACTGTGGTATTCCATCATGCCAGGTAAGGTCATCCATTAGATCATGGATTATGAGGGAATCACAAGACTGGTGGATGAGAACACCAGGACAGCGTCAGGCGAAAGTGTTCATCAAGGCTTACTCGCCAGAATTTACAAAAGACCTTCTGAATTATAACCGGAAGGCAGTAAGAATAATAGTGGGTCAACTGACAGGTCATTGCAGACTGAATAAACACCTGGAAACTATGGGCCTGGCAGAAGAAAACCTATGTAGGTTCTGCCAGGAGGAGGAAGAAACCGCAGAACACGTATGGTGCTACTGCGAAGCCCTTTGTCGTCTGCGGTTTGCAAGGCTGGGTGAAGAAAACCTAAAGCGGCAAAATATACCAAGGGGCCAGTTTCAAGCTTGTGGAGTCTGATTAAACAGACCGGCTTGGATAGCGTGCTCTAACCTATGGACGGAGGACACACAATAAACCTGAGCAGGTTGCAGTGCTAGAGGATATGCAATCCACCTCCTAATCTAATCTAATTTTTGGGAAATACTAGAGACCAAATCATAAAATTCGTTTACAGTCAGAAAGTTACGCTATTTAGGAGTGTTATTGGCTATACCGGGTGCCCACGAGACCACTTTCCGTCTGCCATTCTTTTTAAGACATCGGTTTTACCGGAAATGACTGGAACTTTTATATGGGACACCCTGTATATTTTTGATTTTCGGATGGATTCTCCAGATTACTTTTAGTCGAAATACAATATTTTTTAAACAAATTTTAGTCAAATTTTATTTTTAAATCAAATTTTTATTTTACATCTAGAGTGCGCAGGATCATTCTTAAATCACTCCTCATACTTTACTTACGTTTAGAAAAATACCAAATCAATTTTATCTTTTTAAACTTGTTTACTAGAGGGCTATAAACTTCACTTTTTTATTTTTTTACTCTATCTTAAAAACCAAAATAGGACCATATCACTTTCATAATATTTCTAAATGCAGTATTTTAAAGCGAAACGAGAAAACACTAAGACACTTTTACTTTATTTTTATTAAAAAAAAACATTTATTATCTAGGTAAATGATCTTTCTGATACTGAATGGCGTACGTCGAAACAGAAAAAAAAGTTTTTATTAGTTAAAAAGTGTGCAAGTTTAATTTGGCGAACCCTGTATAATGTATTTTAAGTAAAATAAGTGAAAAAATATATACTCACTATTATCATAACGTAATTAATTTTATCTGGTATATTTACGCCATTGAGTTATTTTTGTTTATTTACCCTAGTATCCATAATTGTATTGTATTGTTGTCGGTGACAACCGATACAAAACATTTCTATTTTTTTGTAAAATTAATATTATAAAATCGTTTTACCTAACTTATTTATGTAGTAGCTTTGTATTAAAATGGCTTTTGTACGCCTTCTGTTTGTAACAGTCCTTGTGGCTTTCTTGACTGAAGCAAACTCAGGTTTGTTTATTTATTTTATTTACAGTGTGGGTCAAATTAATCTTGCTTGCACACTTTAAAGTCCGCGCGTTTAGTAAAGAGGCCATCGACGTCAGTCATTATTTACGCGAAATTTTCTGTAACTCTTTTTCAATCGCGGTTTCGAGGGCTTCGTATCGTTACCTAGGAAGTAGGCATTTTAAAGATTTGATTTTAAAAAATAAATAACATTTTAAATACGGGATGAGGGAATAACAGGAGATTTCGTGCGAAGAAAATGATGACGTGGTGGCCTCTTTACTAAACGCGCGGACCCTAACTAATGATAACTTTTTATCTCTTGCGCCCATCTTTTTTATTTTTAATGGGCCAATAGGTATATATTTATGTTTTCTCTACTCAGTAACCATGGTAACCTCACATTAGCTTAACTGATTTCTTTTGCAATATATATACATATATATATATATATATATATATATATATATAGATATATATATATATATATATATATATATATATATATATATATATATATATATACATATATATATATATATATATATATATATATATATATATATTATATATATATATTATATATATATATTATTTAATCCTGCAAAATATTTGCACAATTTGCATCATTGCCCATTAATGACAGTGGAAAATAAATCAATAAATGAAATAAATAATAACCTGTCAGAATTCGGCTCACCATGGTTGGTTGAGTTTAAAAATTCACGTGGAGTCTCCAAAAGAAAATGGAATACCTCGGGCCCTGGACTAAGACGGCGTGTATATATATATATATATATATATATATATATATGTGTATATATATATATCTTATAAAAAGTTCTGTACTGCTCCAAAACCTCAAATGCAATTATTAGATATAAATTTTTGTAGTAGTATACGAGGTATGTCAAAAAATATAAATTTTGCTTAAGAGGAAAGTACTCCTATTTTTAAGAACTATCAAAAAAGCGAAACTTTTTCGAAACGCTAGTTATCACAGGAAAAATGTTTTAAAAACTTTTTTCTTTTAAATACACCCATTTACATATTTAAAAGGTATTTTCAATCTCTAAACGTCTTTTCCCTATAAAAATTTCCAATGCTATAAAAAATAGAGGTAATTTCCTCTTGAGCAAAATTAATACCTTTTGACATACCTTGTATACCACCTCAAAAAATAATATCTAATGACTGAATTTTAAGTTTTAGATCATGCAGAACTTTTATGAAAAATAACTTTTTTCGTTAAATCAATAATAAAAAAGTTGTCTATATGGTGCAAACTTAAGTAGACACGTTGTATACAGGGTGTAATCTAATTGATGGGTAAAAATACAGGGTATAATTCCTAAGCTTATTTTAGAAAGAAAAGTTTATATGAACATATGTCCTAAAAGTCTTAACTTTTAAAATACAGGGTGTTAAAATTTTCAAAAAAACAAAAATTTCGAAATCATTTTTTTGTAAAACTGAATATAAACCCTATTTAAATAGGTATTTATTATTTTTGTTGCCTAATTGCCAATTAAAAATTATAAAATTTAATTTTTAAAAGAAAAATATCCTGCAATGCTTCTTTTATGGTCTAAAAAGATGCAATTAAGTGAATTTAATTTTTTCTCTTAAACTAAACAAAATACGGAAAAAAATTAAAAGACATAAAAGAAATATTTTTATTTGCTTAATCTCAAAGAAAGCACACAAATTTAATACACATTTACACAGTCAGTGGCGTACAGTTTTTTGTGAAATATTCCTTCAGTTGCCTCTTGAGACGCCTCTGGACTTAATAAATGTAATTAAGTTTGTGATAAATTACCCCCTTAATGTCAATAATAATATTGCCAAATTAGAACAAAATTGGGTAAAGAATAGTTAGGATATTTAAAAAAATAGTTTTTTTTTAACTTTAACACTCATGTATAGTAAGAACATTTTAAAAGCGGAAATTCGGTACCCTCTGAAAATAATACAAAAAACATAAAAAAGGCCGCTTGCAATCTAGACTATTTTATACAAAGGCGCCGCTATCCTTTACAGCGACGCGCCGATATACTATGGGATAGAAATTCATTATTTTGGCCAAAAAGCATCTTTGAAATTTTAATGGCTCATGCTGTGTATTTCAAAGTAGATACTCCAAACTACATGTACGCAAAATTATAAAAGGATATGACGACTTCTATTGAGGTAATAAGAAACTTGAAAATGTATTTTAAGTAAACATAAATATACAACATTTAATCTACTTAGTTTATTATTAGCCTTGTTTACTAAAAAAAAGTAAAAGAGTTTAAATAATAAGAGCTATTGTTGTGTTTCCGATGCAGTCTCGCGAAGTCTCGCTACTGTTGTCAAAGATTTTTTACCTTTTTCTTTATCAGTTTTTGTACTTACAATTGACTTTCTACTTTTTGCTACTTCTGAGTGTAAGGACAGATACAAGATTTTTTTATAATTTACAAGGTTTTCCATTTTAAAATTTAATATGTTTTGTCCTACACTGTATATCCTAAAAGATAAAAGCATTCTGATGAAAGATATGGATTCTACAGAATCTACCCAACAAAACAGTGTTTTTTATTTATTTTATACGTTATAAAATAATTAGAGTTGGGAAGATGTATCTCTATTACGCTTCTAAGAATAATTTAAAATTATTTTTCAGATTTGAATGGTCATATTTCCGAAATTAATTGAGATAGACACTTCAAATGTAGTATTTTTTTGGTGGTGATATAATATTGAGGGTATTCCATTTAAAAAATCATACCTATTGTCGTACCCTGTATATCATAGGAGATAATAATCATCGGATTACTGATTAGAATACTACCGAATTAACCAAACAAGCTGACATTTTAGTTTATTTTGTACAATAAAAAATAATAATGTTAAGGGGGTTGTAAATTTATAATAACATATAATAAGTTTTAGGCTTCTAAAAAGCATTTGTAATAATTTATAATATTTTTCCAGTAAAAAGCACCCCATTTTAAGTTAGATTGGTAAGTTTCAGAATTTTGACCAAAAAAATTAATTTCTATCCCATAGTGCGATGACCAGCTGCATCAACCGGCATATCATAAAAGAAATATTGCAAAGGCGGCCGCGAAGTCAAGCATGCCGATTTATTTGCTTTAAACTTTTTTGTGATTTTTTTTCTTATCAAAGAGCACCGAATTTACATTTTTAAACTGTTCCTTCTATATCTCAAAAGTTAAGAGGTTTATGACATATGTTTATATGGATTTTTTTTCTAAAATAAGCTAAGAAATCATATTCTGTATTTTAAGCTATCAAATAAATTACAGTATTATAAATTAAAGAGGTGATAAAACATTAAAAAAAAACCCAAATAATCTAGTAAGCAGTGTTAACTATATTACATAGTTCTCAATGGACATTTATTCTTTTACAACATATTTTTTTACGCACATTTTTTTAGTTGCTGTGATATGTTACTATGAAAGTTGGGCAGCCTACAGATGGTGTCATACCAGAAAATTTTGATGCAAGTCTCTGCACCCATGTTAACTATGCATTTATTACCCTCTGGGACGACGGAAATCTTAAGGTGGAAGATGATGATTTGGACATAACTCAAGGTAGGAAAACAATATACTAAATAAATATGTAACTTTTTCTCTAATAAATTATTAATAAACTAAAGTTCTTATAAAAAGCTTTAAAATTTCCTAAAATATTTTCAATATCAAAACTAGTTTTTTCAAAATTTGTTTGTTACCATTGAACTTTAAGGCACATGGATCGGTGGAATAGCGACGGGACCAAGATTCGTCGAACTTTCGGACAGAATGTTGGTATATGAACACCCATTCACTGGCCAAAAGTCACTTTTTCTACCCTTACCAAATCTCAAATACTCCTTAATATTTGAAAGAAAACATCCCATCTTAAATAAATTAGCGCAACCTGTATAGACAAGTCGTTTACATTTTGTTACCAGTATAGACAAAGCGAAGAAATTTTGCCAGTTGCTTTTAACTGTTTTATTTGTATGTGCACTACATAGATTACTACAGTAAATTAGTTTAACGTAAAAAGCGATTTTTGTGAAATTTTTAGCCAAAATTAAATAGGTAGGTATGTTGTTTAAAATTGTAAGATTTTTATAAAATATTCTTTTTATTGTAACCATAGTAGATGTAATTGTAAATACCTGTTTATTTCTCGATTCTTGGGAAAGACATTTGCTTTCTGTAGGCCAATAAAAAATGTTAGCACATGTTAGCAATAATATTTTTATAAAACTATAGGTTTTTTTATTGCCATCATACTACCAAAAAATAAAAGTGCACTTTTTTGCGGAATGTTAAAAAAGCATATTTTTTTAGGATGTCCCGGTTCAAAAATACAGACCTTTTAAAATATGGTTGGAAGAAAGCGACAAAAGCCTAAAAACTAATACGTTATTAAAGTATATTGGCAGTGCGTTTTCCTTAGAGAGTTTATCTATGTCCCAAGAAAAACATTTAAATGAAAAAGTTCGTCTTTTCTGTGTGAATTTGTCTTCTAGGTGGCAAAAATGTGGTCGTAATCCGACATTCTTTAAAAGCAAACATGGAGAGTGGTTACAGTCGGAAACTATTTTTGGTCTATCTTATGACCACATAGACAACGAAACTCCATCCACCAGTCATGGACGGCCACGACTATCCTACGAGGAAAAATCACAGAGGTCAAAAAGAAGAGAAGCTGCTAAAGTGTCCCAAGAAAAACATAACGAAGAATTATTATTTGTACAGGCTGCTAGTATGGCTGCACGTAAAAAGGGAAACACTGACCTGGCTACTGTTTTAAGTGAAGTAAGTAAGAGCCCTACGCGACCAAAAAGATGAGAAAATTACTTTGCTCACAAAGAAAAGAACCCGTAGCATTTACTTCAGAAGAAGCCCTGGCCTTTATTCTAGACAATAATTTTAGTAAACGACAATATTTAAATATTCGCCTAGCTAACAAAACAAAAAATTGTGATATATACCCGGCATATGAAAAATTCTTCTGTGCAAGTCAACTTGTAGGATTCCGGAAATGACTGTTAGCGATAGTGTAGCTAAGGTGCCGTTAAATAATCTTTTAGATCATACTACAAGGAGAATAGTGACATTACAGGAAGAAGTTATTTTAAGAGTTATGGATTCGCGTGATGAGGACCTTTTAAATGCTGAGATGATTTTCAGTTATGGTTTTGATGGAAGCAGTGGACAATCTAACTATAAGCAAAAATTTGACAATATCGGCACTGCAGCAGATTTAGACTCAACATTGTTTGCAACTACAATTATTCCTCTTAGATTAGTTAGTGATGACAAAGTTATTTTGTGGAATAATGTAACACCACAGTCTGTACGTTTCTGTAGGCCCTTAAAATTAGAATATACAAAGGAAACCAAAGAACACATACTAAAAGAGAAACATGACATTGATATTGAAATAAATAGTCTCAGTAATATTCAAATAGAAATGGCCAACAGTAAAGTCTTAAAGATTACCTTTAAGTTATACATGACCTTAATAGACGGCAAAGTTTTAAATATTTTAACGGACACAAAATCTAGCCAGGCTTGTCCAGTTTGCGGTGCAACTCCTCGACAATTTGTTAGAATTTCGGATTTTTCTTGCAAAGAATATGAACCAAAAGCTAACTCGCTACAATTTGGAATAAGTCCATTGCATTCATGGATTAGGTTATTTGAATGTGTTCTGCACATCTCATACAGACTTGATATTAAAATGTGGCAGGTAAAAGGAGAAGCAAACAAAACTTTATTTAGTAAGCGTAAACAAAACATTCAAAAGAAATTTTGGAATGATATGAGTTTACATGTAGATAAACCAAAAGCAAATGGCAGTGGTAATACAAATGATGGCAACACGGCCCGTCGTGCATTTGGTCAACCCCGAATTATTTTCCGAAATAACCGATGTTGATATAAATCTAATCAAGAAATTAAGAATAATTTTAATTTGTTTGTCCTCTCAATATCCCTTAGATCTTGACAAATTTCAGACGTACTGCTTTGAAACCGCTAAATTGTATATGGAAAAATATCCGTGGTATCCGATGCCTGCAACCATGCACAAAATTTTAATTCATTCTAAACAAATTCTTGCCAATTCTGTGTTACCGGTAGGCTATTTTGCGGAAGAAGCTTCGGAAGCACGAAATAAATTATATAAGCGAGACCGAGAGTTTCACGCAAGAAAATGCAGCAGAATGAGTAACTTACACGACGTTTTCTGTAGAGCGTTAGATACTTCGGATCCACTGATTTCAAGTTTAAGTTTACAAAGCCGATTAAAACACCAAAAAAAAATTAAATCTACCCACTGAAGTTCTTTCTTTACTTGCAACAGATAGTATAGTGACACAATCGTCAATCTTAAACACTTCCGAATCAAGTTCAGATGAAAATTCAGACAGCGAGAATGACGAACAATCCAGCTTTTCTCTAGAGCTAGATAACCATGATTCAGATTAGATTATTATGTAAGTACTATAAAGGCATTTTTCAAATAATCAGCTTCCTATTAATATGTCATCAGTATCACACATATTAGCTATTTATTTTTGTAATTTTTCTACCTGTTAAGGTGATTTCTTATAATTATTATCATTAATAGCTTTGAGCAAAGTAATAACAATTATGTATGTTAATTGTTATGTAATAATAAAGTGGTCGCGTTCATCACATTTTATGGATTTTGCAGTTTTTGACTTTTGGCCAAAAAATGAGGTCTCTATACCATAGTGCCATTTAAACACATGTAAATTTTGTAGTCAAACATGGACAAAGAAGTAACCTATGGACAATTAAGTATATATTGGACAAAAATCTCATAGCGTTTATATGGGAATTTTGTTAAAGATAATGGACTAAGTCTGATATGGACAGGGAAATTTCGGCAAGAAAACAATATATTTATTTTAACGTACATTATTTATTCTACTAATTCTTAAATTACAAGAGACTAATAAGTCTTACAATTGATTCTCTTTGTAATTCAGCTTTTTTATTTAGTCCTAACTCTAACAGTTGTTTAATTAATCGTTGCTTTTCAATTTGTTTTTCTTTGTACATTTTCCTGATGGAAAGTCCTTTTTCTGTTTTGTAAAATTCTCTTCGTTTTTCATTAGCTTGTCGCCTTTCTAACGCCTTCTATCGCCTCTGGCACAACGGCAAGTGGATTTTTCATGAAGTTCGTAGGGTGATGTGTATTTTGAAATATCTGAAACTCCATTTGAAGCAATTATTGATATTTCATCTCGAACAGCGCCACATCGTTTTCCTCGTGAATGTAACCAATCTTCGTTAAAACATTTTCTAGAGTAATGAGCATGAGGAGTTCCTTGTAAACCATCGAGATCTCGTCTTAGAGGTTTCTGACCATCTGCACAAGCTAATGTATCGTAAGTACGCCGATTGCATGATCCAAACACAAAATTTTTTAAATGTTGTTTTGGAATGAAGTCTTTTTCCAAGTCTTTGTAGTCGTTTTTTCAATGCTAAGACTGTTTTTCCATTCGTAAAGTGAATTAAGGCATGAATATGCTCATGCGCGGTACTTCCATCATCAGCTACAAGATGACATCGACACAATGAATTGGCTTGTGCTCGAGTTTCCAATCTTGAATCGGGTAGGCCCGATATCCTTTGGCTCAAACTTTCCTTAGGTCTTCAACTAAATTTATCTGCTGTTTGTACCGGTCCCCATCTAATAATTCCTATGTCGAATTCTTTGACTTTCTTTCAACAAAGATCGATAGCATAATTTCTCAGTTTCCATCGGCTGAAGTAATCGTGCTTGGCGACTTCAATGTCCATAATAAGGATTGGCTGGGCTCTTCAAAACTGACCCCCAAGGCAGAGCAGCCGAAATCTTCGCAGTCAGTAACTCTCTTACCAACCTTATTATGAAACCCACCTACTTTCCTAGAGTCCCAAATCATAGTTCAAATCCCCTAGATCTCTTTCTTACTACCAACCCCGAACTCTATCAAACATCTGTCACAGCACCCCTAGGTCGCTCAGATCATGGCTTAGTTACTATATCTTACCCTGCACATCCCGAGGTAAATGAATACATGCCACCACGCACCGTATGGCACTACAACTCAGCCGACTGGGATGGCCTAAGGGACTTCTTCGCCACTTACCCCTGGAATTCCATCTGCTTTTCTTCTCGTGATCCTTCTGAAATTTGCAATCAACTAACTGAATCAATTCAATTGGGCATTGAAACCTATATTCCACACACCATCAAGAACCCCAAACAATCCAATAACAAACCCTGGTTTTCCAAATCTTGTGATAAAGCTAGAATTTTAAAAGTTCAGGCTCACAAGAAGTTTCTACAGGATCCTAGTCCAGAAAACCGACAGGCCAGCATTGAAGCAAGAAACTACTACAATCAAACAATTTCTGAAGCCAAAGACTCCTTCGACAATCGTATTAAAAACAAAGTTCTTTCTTGCTCAAATGGCAGCAAATCTTTCTGGTCCTTTGCGAAAAACATAAGTAGGAATTTTTGTACCAGTTCTTTCCCACCACTAACTTTGGAAGATGAAATTATTTCTACCGCTAAAGGAAAGGCAGAACTATTTGCTAAACAATTTGCTGCCAATTCAACCCTTGACCTCCCGTAAATCATCCAATTCCAGCGGTTACCCCAGTTCCTCATAAAATGCCCGATATTATTTTTAAGGTAAAACACATTAAGCGTATCCTTTCTTCCCTTAACACCAAGAAATCGTCTGGGCTGGATGGCATACCAGCAATCGTTTTAAAAAATGTGCTCCAGAACTTGCACCAATCTTAACTCGGCTCTTCGAATTTCTTACGACACAGGTATCTTTCCGGAGAGCTGAAAGCTGCACGTGTTCAACCTATTCCAAGAAAGTGATCTAAATCTCTTCCATCTAACTATAAGACCAATTTCAATTCTTCTCAGTTCTTTGTAAAGTA
>JACEGR010003789.1:0-98244 GCA_014170235.1 Listronotus bonariensis | reverse complement strand
AAGTAGCCATTAGTAAGTCACACCACAATCTGCAGCAAATCAAATAGAAGACTTTAAAAAAGTGGCAACATTGTAAGGTCAGTCGGGAGCCGCGCCCGTTGCCGCATCGGTGAAATCGGCAGCATCGATCATCGGAGTTAAGTATCGTGGGGCGCGGCCATAACTTGGATGGGTGACCGCTGACCAAGCACCCTGTGCTCGGGGGTCAGCAGGCGGACCAACAGCACCATCCAAGTTATGGAATGAATGGCGTGTAAATAAGAAGAAGTTGGGTCAAGGTACAATAGGTCTCTAGGGCTGCAGTGCATTACCTAGGGGGCGGTGGTCGAACGTAGGTAGAAGACTCGAAAGGGCGAAAAAAAGGTCAGTCAGGAGAATACGACTAAAATAACTTTCACTGTTTAAATAGAACTGTTATTCCAACTGTAAATTATTAATTACTTAAAATGCCGAGCATGTTTTATGTTTAATGTTCTATATGCGTTTTTGACTCTTTTCCTAAAATATACATTTTCATTTTATTAGATAACCATAACAAAAGCCTTTACTACATAATCTGAGTTGAAATCGTCGTAGAAAAAGAACGCCTTTAGTTGCCTATTTTGATGTGTCAACATTTTTTTATTGTTTGGATAATCCACTAAGGCTTAAGCTAACATACTGTGGGTGCCTGTAGCAAGGTAAGGGGAGTTTCTTACTACGGGACTTAAATACTTGAAGATTTGGAGGGGAAAGAAATCCCTCCGCGGGCAGCAGGTTCCACAATCTAGAAACTCTAGGAATAAGAGAACGAAAAAATTAGAAGTGCGGGGCCTGTCCAGTTGGACCGTATGGGGATACCTACGTGCGACACCATGAGTTTCTTCCTTTGGGAGATGCAACTACACTGGATAATTCCTTGAAGCACAAGCCGTAGAAGTACCTATAAAAAGTCATAGATCCCCTACAGCCCGATGATGGGCAAGAGAAGAAAGCCTCTCTGTATTCAAAGGATCGTTAATAAGGCAAACAGCTTTTCTTAAAATGGAGTCAAGTTAGAAGGGGAAAAATATTCCAAAGAGAAATCTTTTTGAACTGCCGTGGTTTTAAATATAATGTGTTTGTGCAAGTTAAGGTCTGCAGAACTTGACCGCTCATAGTATTTGATGACTTTTTTCGCGACATGGAACATGACTGTGTTTTGCATGCATTAAATTAGACGAGATTTTTGGCGTCAATCCAATTAATACTGGATCGTAACTAAAAATAACAATATGATTATTTGACAGTTAGTATGTCATAATAATTCATGGCTATCTTTGATAAATACTTATTATGGTAAATTTTGATTTTTAAACAAACTTGCTTTTATCTCCAAAACCATAACATTTAGGTACAGAAACATAATAAATTATTTGAAAGGGCTTTTGATGGTCCTTCAGATTCTTTAATAATATACAGGGTGTTTAATTTTAAAAAATAACTTTTTAACCTTTTACGTTTAGAGGTAATTTCTCGAATTTTAATTGACTCAGTATAATTCAAAACAAATTTCCCCATACAAAACCAATGCAGAGGAACCTTAAGATGTTACACCTCGAAATTTCAGTTTCCACGAATGCAGATAGAGTAATAAGAGCCACTTAATTAAAAACATGTTTTGAACAAAAAAATGTGGAAAATATTGATTAACTGAAAAACCGTTAGAGATAGGTATGGATATTTAAAGGCAAAAAGATTTAGAAAGTAATGGCCGATCCAAAAATACTAAAATATACAGGGTGTTCCATTTAAAATATCAAAGATAATGATACTTTTTGGTATAAGCGGCAACGCTGCATCATTAGGAGTATTTTAAATCGTTAGATTAAAAGCATCTACCTATGTGGCCAAATTAAAAAAAAATCGTATGTCCTGTTTTCCGTAAACGTCTAAGGTACCATCGACCGTAATGCACTCTGTAAAACATGTTTTTTTATTAGGAATACAAAGTTTTTATACTTTATAAACTTTCTGCACCGCTTTATTTTAAATATTAATAAAATTTAACATTATTTTGCACACTGTAATTCAGTATTTCTAGAATAATATCAGTTACATTAAGTAAATTACATGGTTTGATCAACATTATTACTGCGAAAATAACTCTCGGAAACAAACTTCACTCCAATTTCACAAGCAATTATGTATATTTTGTTAAATAAACAGTTTCCGTTCATGTCTTTCGTATATGCACTCATAAATATTGATCAGTTAACTAACATTCTGCATTAAACTATTGTAATCAAAACAGCTTTAACTGCTGAATTTTAGCTAAGATTACTCTGTCGATATTATTCCGCAACCGTAAGGGCTTCTTTTAATCCTTAACCACAGATATGCCTTTTGTGGAACGTAACCACAGACCACCGGTCATTTTGACCGGTTGTGTTTTTTACTAGACATGGATAACAAGAATTGTTTTTATTATTGTATGCGGATTACTTTTAAGATTTTTTACATAAAAATAACAGTAGATATTGGTAAAATTATTTTTATTTTCATATGTTTTTATATGTCACAAAACCATTTATGGATAAAAGAAAAACTGCAGCGCGTCGTTTTCAATTATAGAAAAATAAACCATTCTAACAAAATACATTTAAAACTTATAAACCTTTATCTCTGGGTCAGTGTCATGATCCGATGGAATAGAGTCGATATTCTATTCGATATTACTATACTATTAGAATCCACTTCTTACGTCCATTTAAGCATTGATGGTAATTTCCCCTTTTGAGGGCCTTAGATTACAATACATTTGCAATTTATAAACGTAAAAATGTCAGTAATAAAAAAATATATATTTTAAAATTGGTGCGTAAACACAGACTACCGGTAAATTTGACCGGTCTCACACTTTAAATTTCAATATTTTGGTTACTTTAAGTCAAGGTGCGCACTGAAATGGTAAGCAAGTTTTGTGGCCATGGGCCATATAAAGAAAAAGAAGCAAATGCTTTTGCTTATAGGTAAAAGGTATAGGTGATTTATAGTATAAGATATAGAAGGATTTACTTTAAACGTATGCATAAGGTCAGGCATTTGCTTACAAGTGCGAGTATTTACTTATAAAAAGTCACGAAAAGTGATGCTGCTATTCAGTTACATCACATTTCTATAAGTAAATACTCGCACTTGGAAGCAAATGCTCATACGTTTAAAGTAAATCCTTCTTTATTTTTATATTATGATCAATACTTTTAACTTATAAGTAAAAGCATTGGCTCCATTTTATTCATATGGCCCAATGTCAAAACCAATCTTTAAAAGCTGAGTAAATAAATACAAAAGCGCGCATCAAAGTAAAGTGGTGGTGGAAGGGTGTTTGGAACGTGTTTGGCGTCATTTGGATACCACTAGTTTCCAAAATGTTTAATTTTCGAGAGCTTTAGAGGTTATACTTGCCACTAGCTCACCACCTCGCTGTCATGTCACTAGTTTGCCACTTCAGTGCGCGCCCTGCCTAAAGCTGGTATTACACTTATTAAACTTCTTGACCAATAAATTTGATACAATTTATTTGAAGACAGAAGTGTAAAATAAGAAATTATTTGACAAACTTCATTGAAGCAAATATCTGGGTCAAAACCAAACACCACACCAATCACGATAAAATAGAGGTTAAGTAGTTGCCCTAGTTGCCCACTGTCAATTTTTAATTCATTAGGTTAATAGTTTTAAAGCTTTACATCAAATATTTCACGAAAAATAGAGCGTGTTCTAATCCTTCAAACAAATTTAACAAGGCGACCTTGAATTTCTTTGATATTCAATTTTCTGTTTTACATTTTCAAATTTATTCAAGGTAAACTTGGTCCAACTTAATTGACAAGAAGTTTGATAAGTGTAAAACCAGCATAAGGGATACACTTTTTATGACCTAAATAATAGAATGAAAATAAGACCCAGAAAGGTACATAGACGCATATAAGCGCCGGTCAAATTACAGGACGTTTGTGATTAAGGGCACGGGCTAGACAACAACTGGCGACATTGTTTAATTATAAAAAAACGTTGTCTGGCCCGGCGGTTTTATCTTTTTACGTATATGAAAACCGCCTAAAATTTCCATGAATTTGTTATAACAGGCAGTTTTTACCTATTCTATCGATAGAAGCTGCCGTCCATCGGCTATTTTTATAAAAACCGCCAAATAATAATAGGTATGCTAGCCCTAATATAATTTTTTATTGTGCTGTGCCGTAAGCCTTTAGTTTTCTTGTGGTTTTATTGTTAAATATTATACCGGTTGAGCTAAATAACATAACACATAGGCAATGTGAGGAAAAGAGACTATCGTACTAAAAACCGGCCTGTAAACATGCGTGACTAATAGTATAATACCAAAACTGCTTGATCATATGGTAAATTTTTTTATCGATCAATAAACAAAAATAAAACTAGAAAACACCTTTAAAACCTACAAAGATATTGTCGAAGCTCTTCATAGATTTTTAATAGAAAAGTGTATTTTTTTAAAAAAGAGAAGCCAGGAAGGAGTATTTTAGCGGAAAGAAAAAAACTTATTATTTCATAGAACCAATACTAAAGTATTACCAATTAAAGTATGCATGTATTTGGGGCAAAAGAAAATCTGCATGAAGGAAAAAAGTTAAGAGAAAAAGAAGATTGTTGATAAAAGTCCAGGACAAGAAAATGGCCCTTTTATTAGCCTTACAGATAATAATATAGGGGATATTCAATTACCATTGCCCATAAGGAAAAAGTGTAGACCAGAAGGTTACGGTAATACTATAATTGGATTATGTGAAAAAGAAATAAAAAACATTATATATGATAAATTAAAGTTTATTTTATTACACCATGTTATGTATGTAGTTAAATTTTCTATCCGACATTTTTTAGGTACTTACCCCTAAGTTTTTTTTATCGTATAAAGCAAATAAAAATATTGTTTTGTTAATATAAATTCTTTCATATTATCATCAAAATTATACAGCGTGTCTACTTAACACGTTCGCTACCGAGGGTCATTTTGTGTTTCGACCCCATAAACCACTTTATTATTTTTTGTAAAATTACTTTATTTTGATGTTTATTGAAGTGCTAATTAATTGTAGTGTTGGAATTCAACATATTTGAGTGTTTATTTAACCCGACTCATATATGATTGGTCCATTTTATTAAATTTTTTAAATAGATCTGGCTCACATACGAGTCGTAAATAAAAGTTACTTTCACTAGATATAGGTATTTACTAACAGTATATAGGTACATTTTTGATATCAAAAATCGTTAATATAAAAAAATAATTCTAAGAATCTAAAAAATTAAACTAAAATCTAAAAAAAATATATTTCTTGTACAAAATTTTTGGCAAAAGACTACATCATTTTTTTTTTCTAAATATCTAAAAAAAAACTAAAAAAATCATTGTTTCTATAATATCTTTGACATAAAAAAACTAAACAAAAATATATTCTAAAAATCCAAAAAATAAACTAAAATAAAAAAACATATTGCTCCTATGATAACTTTTGCAAAAAAATTAAAAATATATTCTCTAGGCTCTGTATACGTTTATAATAAAAAACAACAAATAAAAAAATACTAAAATCCTAAAAGTAAAGTTTTAGATAGCATTTTCATGATAAACTTTGAAACATGGGTCTACGCACAGTCCAATTAAATTACCATGTTTGTCTTTACAAATTTCACACACATAAAAAGTCTGTGTTCTTTTTTGGTCGAAGAACAAATCCTGCATCGTACTCGTTTTTCAATTTTTTTTTGGATAATGATTAATTTTTTTATTTACTTCATTTTGATCATTTTCATTACATAATTTTATTAACTCCAATATCACTAGGTCACGGAAGTCTAGATAAGGGGTCTTCTTTTTTGAACAACATTATATAAGTAGGTACAAGCAAATGTCTACTAAATGAAAGAATACCTTCAAGTACCAACGTATAGTCTTCCTGGGTGTTGTATAATTCTATGTCATTTGGTCGCATCTGTCAACTCCTGACATAAATGTGTTCTAATCAATTACAACTTTTGGTTTTTCCTTTTCTGCCCCTTTTTTATTAACGCATTTGCCAAATCCAACTGAATGTGCTGTAGATATCATTAAAACGTCCCTTTTGTCTTTCCATTTTAGGACTAACACTTTTCCTTTCCTTCTGAAAATACTTTCTCCCTTCTTGAGTTTAGCGTTAACTACCAATTTTGGATTACCTTTGCTGGTTTTTCTCAAAGTACCTACCGTCCAAAAACAACTTATACTAAATGCTACACCCAGACCACCTGACACACATACGAGCCGAAGCATTCCACAGACCGTGTATTAAAACAAAACCGCTACAGGAAACCCCGAATTTTTAAATTCGCATTTAGTATTATAATGTAGCCGGCTCACATTTGAACCGGCGGTCTATTTTAAAATTGTACCGGCTCCTATATGAGCCGCTTGGTAGCGAACGTGTTAAGTTCGCACCATATGATTTTTTTTTAAATTATTGATTTACCGAAAAAATATATTTAAAAAAAGTTTTGCATGGTCTTAAAATCCAAATTACAATCACCAGATAAAAATTTTTGTAGTGATATACAAGGTATGTCAAAACCATATTTATTTTTTGCTCAGAAGGAAAGTACCTTTTTTTCCATATTATAGAAAACTTTTTATAAAGAAAAGATGTTTAGGGTTAAAACTAGCTTTCAAATAAAAAAATTGGTTTGTTTAAAAGAAAATACTGTTAATTTGTTTTTTTCTGCGATGACGAGTGTTTCTGGGATTTTTCGCTGTTTTGACAGCTTCTTTTCATATTCAGTGTTGCCAACTCTGAAAAATATTAACCCCCAAACGTAAGGTGATTTCCCCCAAAATTCCCCTAAAGAACAAAATCGTGTTTGTTTTTGTGACAAATAAATTTTAAAGAGCAAAAAAAGGTCCTCCATTAATAGAAAACCCCTAAAATCACGTTATTACGTTAAAAACCCCTAAAACACAAAATTTACTTTTTCTCCAAACCAAAAAAGAAGTAGTCCACAATTCTTTTGTCGATTTTTTTAATACAGAAAAAACTCCAAAGACATTTTACCCCTAAAAACCCATTCCACTTATTTGAACCCTAAAAAATTTTTCACCCTAAAAATCCCCTAAAAAATTTTTCACCCTAAAAATCCCCTTTTTTCAAATTCTTCCCCTAAATTTAGGGAAAAACCCCAAGTTGGCATCACTGTTCATATTACATTTTAAAATAAGTATCCACTATTGTACACGCTTTAATTTTCATTGTTACCGCATAAAAAAATTACAAATAAGTTTTGGTTAGTTCTGGTTAATTAATTAGAAGTATGAAACGTGCACTGCATATTTAAAAAGTCTAGTGCTAATTAACAACTATGTTTTAACCTGTGTAATTTTAAAATTTTAAATTACCTAAATATTTTTAAAATAAATTACCCTTTATATTTTTAAACAATTAACTAACAATCCAGTTAAAAAAATGTGTTGCCATCACATTTTCTGAACATTCCTTAACACTTTCCAAATTCCTAAAATACTTGACGCAGCTTAAATTCTTACTGGTATTATGTTCAGAAAACTTTGGTAAACAACAAATATAACTTATTGCTGTAATAGTTTTCAACTTAAATAGTTAAAAGCGGAAAATTAATTAGTCCGTAAATACAAACCAAATTAAATGTTGTTATTTAACGAAAAAGCACACTTCTTGGATATAATTAATTTAACAAAACCTTTTTTTATTGTATTGGTTAAAAGTGTTAGCAGATAAACTTTTATAACTGTGTTTAATAAAGAAGTTATTGTTTAAAATAATTTTCTACCCATTACAATAAAGATTTAGCTGTCTTTGGTAGTACCAGTAATATTTCCTTTATAGATAAAGCAATGTTTGTGTAGAGTGCGTAGTATAATGTTAAATATTTTATTTTATAACCTGGTACCTGGTGCAAATAGTTCTATGAAGTAAAAAGCTAATTTATTGTTTTAATCATCTTACAAGACCTTTGTTATTTTGTAAAAAAATGAAATATATATATTTTAATAAAATAAGAAAACCTATACCAAGCTTAAAAACTAAACTAACCAATAAAAATGTATGATCTAACAAATATAGTAAGAAAAGTAAAAAGAAAGGTAAATAAAAAAAGATATAGAGACAGAGATAAAGAAAGAAAAAGGAAAAAGATAGACAAAGAAAAAGAAAAAGGATTGAGGGGAAAAAAGGTAGGGGAGGGTTGATACAGTTGTAATTTATTTTAATTTGTCAGCAAAGTGGATCGCATTTTTTCTTAAACGAGGCTACTGACGAGGAAAATTCCATAACCTTAAATTTATTGATTAGGAAAGCAATCTGGTAGGAGAACGATTTTTTAAATATTTGCTTATTATGCGAAGGGATTACTTAAATTTGATCTACGAATATTTAAATTATGAACATCAGTCATGTATTTTATTTTTTGACATAAGTAAGGAGGGCATTTGAATTTTAAAATTTTGTAAAAAACACAAAGAAGTGCAGGATACATATGCCGCCGCTCCATATTAAGCCAACCCAATTCGGGTAATTTATGTAAAATTCTCTACCTACGTCTGCAATAGTTTTTAACTTAAATAGTTAAAAGCGGGAAATTAATTAGTCCGTAAATACAAACTAAATTAAATGCTATTAGTAAACTAAAAATCACACTTCTTGGATAGAAATAATTTAACAAACCCTTTTTTATTCTATTGGTTAAAAGTGTTAGCAGATAAACTTTTATACCTGTATTTAATAAAAGAGTTATTGTTTAAAATAATTTTCTACCCATTACAAGATTTAGCTGTCTTTTGGTAGTACCAGTAATCCAATCTAAGTTGGCCACATTTTAAATGTCTATATCTTTTTTATTTTTTAATTAAAAAAACTTGTACAGTAAATTATCAAGTTTTTTCTGTTATAAAGATTACACAACTAATTTTTGTTACAAAATATATTAACATAACTTACTTTTTAAATGTGACACCCTGTATATTATACCATCATTAAAAAGACCTTTTAAACAACTTTACAAAATGAAATTTTTTGATAAATCAATTTTTAATAGTTATATATATATATATATATATATATATATATATTATAATTTCCACTATACTGTTTTAGCAAGCAGTTTTGGTACATCGGCATGTTTACATGCAGGGATTTAGTTAGATTGTCTCTTTTCCTTACATTACCTCTGTGTTATCTTATTTAGCTTAACCTGTTTACCTACCTACAGGACTAAGCTTAGGCTGTAGATATAATAAAAATTATATCCATTATTTTCTAAAATTTATATGGTTATATTTATTAACTCTTAAAGATGGGTATACCAAAAGTATAATCTTTGTAAAGCTTTTTAAAATACCTTTTAAATGGTGGCATAATATACAGTACGTCCCATAAATATAAGTTAGTTATGTCAATATATTGTGTTAATAAAATTGTTTTGTGCAATCTTTATAACAAAAGCAAAAATTGATAATTCACTGTACAAGTTAGTTTATCAATCACCTTTTTAGATTAAGAAATAAAAAGGTTATAGACATTTAAAATTTAAACAAGTTAGATTGAACGCACTGTACATAAGGAAAATAAGAAAAGTACAAGTAAATATTGTCTAAATGTGAGAATATATTTTTAAAATTTTTCATTATTTCTTTACTATTCTATTTTACCTCTTTATAGGTACAAAAATAAAATTAAATATAATTGTTTGTATAGGGCACCCTTTTTATTTTAAATAAAATACCTTCTGTATTTTTCTACATTCTAAAAATTAAAAAAAAAATAATAATAATAAAAATGTACAAAGCTAAAAATGGATTTATGGATTTGTAAAAAATCACCGTACAGCAATTAAGAGTATTATTTGACAACAAAAATTTGCTATATACAAGGTGTTAAAAAAGGCAAGATACAGGGTGTCAAATTTTCCATTTAATCTTTTTTACTTGGACACCCCGTATCTTGCAAACGATTAACTTTTCGACTAAGGTATATTGCATTGATTGTTGTATTTTGGCCTAAGAAATTTGTTGTAGCATTTTGTACAGACGTTCTAGAGGCACCCTGTATATTTCGATTAAAAAACTTTTTAGAAATCATTAATAGAAAATGCGCAGTAAAAATTGTGGGGTCTTCTAAAAATTGTGTTTTATCAAGCGTTTTGACTTAAAGCTTCTCATATTCATCTTGTACAGAGTGAAAAAGGAGCTATTGCTGTGAGATTAGTTTTTTTTTAATGTTGGCTTATACCTATTTAACTGTTTGGATAGGATAACCTTATTTTCTCTAATTTTTTTAAATTGGTTTTTGATTTTTACGTAACATTTTTGATCTAATAAAAAATAACTTTATTGCCTAAAAACCAACTAAGGGTTTTAAAACTTTTACACTGTACGTGATTTAAATACTAGAAAGAGCTTAAAATTTGCTAACCTTATTTGGCTTAAATTATCCTGACTTAACAAAAATTACCAAAGTTACTTTAAAACATATGCTTTAAATTATTCTTACTTGAAAGAAAATATTTTTTAAATTCATTTTTAAGAATAACTGTATAGTGTAACTTAATTGGGCTAAAGTACATTTTTAGATTGCCTAATTTTTTTAATTAGCCTTTGTTTTAAGGCAAAATACCTTCTTACTAGCTCAATGTCAGTCGGGGCACGTGGGTCGTGGATTGAGTAACCTAAACATTCCTTTAACTCTTGTATCAGAATCAGAAATTATTAAATAGATAATTTGTGAGCTCTCCTATTATAGTTTACCACAAAAAGGTACTTATATATGGGCGCCACCTGAAGTTATAAAGTGATGGTAAACTACGAAGGGTAGTTCCTAAAGGTAAACTAAAACAAAACAAACAGATTCCAACACAAAATAAAAAAGACAACGTATAAAATATGTGTGTTCTTTATTTAAAAGGAACTTTCACTTGATTTAAAAATATGGGTGTTAGTAAAAGGAAAACATATAAAAACTCTAGCGCTTAACGTTTGCAAACATTATTACACCGCTTTAACAAAATTTACCAATTAAAATCAAAAAATTAGGTATGTAAATTGATGTTAATTAACTAGTTTGATTTTTGTTCAGGATGTAATATGTTGTTTTGACGAAACAATATTTAACGGTGTACTTTTAAACGTTTTAAATATGTAGTCAACTTATCTGGAATCCTCTTTAAAAGGTCCACTGGATTTTGGTGTGGGATTCTCACTGGTTACAGGCTGGGGCCTACAACACGGGATTCAGATAAGTGGCATTCACTGGTAGATCATAAAAAGGGGGCAGCTCGTACGGTAGGCTATGACATGCCTCACAATAAGCAGGCACTTAAAATCTTGCTTCCTTAAGCGTAGGGAACAGATACATAGAAATTGAAGAAGAATGAAAGGAGGAATCAAAGAAGAACCGGGCTTATCTAAAACAAGATCAAATTATTAAAACTAATTCAAAGACAACGTGTTTTTGAGGTTAGGTTTCGACATTACAAGAAAAAGGTGAATTATGCAAAAATACTAAGGCAAAATATAAGTATAGAAAAACACATACCTTTTAGGCTAAGGATGGACAAGGATTCGTGATTTTTAACAGAGATAATTCAAAATTAATATCAAATCACAAAATTGCCTTCTACTCGTCGCACCGGTTAGACAGAAAGTGTCATTTCAAATCTCTAAATGTCCGACCAAAATTTGACACTTCGTCGAAACACTTTGGCGAATTTCGGTGAGTCGACTCCGAGATGTACTCGAAATCCGACGGCTACCAGCCCAAAGAATTAAAAAATATGTGAAATGTCGCTGCTACCCTCAAAACCATGGACTCGAGAAAGGTTCATAAACCACAAAAATATTAACCGGTCACAAAAATCTCATTTGTAAAAGTGTAACACTAACAGCTAGCGAAGCTTCTAGTAGATATATGCTCGAAGAACAAAAATCAGGCTACCTTTTACAGAGTATCGTTGCGATAATTAAGTCACTGCGCACTAGATGGCGCTAGGGGTACCAAATAAAATAAAATAATACGCTAGGAAAGCTGTTGTAATTAAATTCGCAAACTGCACTGTTACAACTGTAATTTTTAAAAAACAAAAATATTTATAGGGCCTATGAATATTAACTTAGTTATATTACACAATAAAATAAAATACAGGGTTTTTCTAATTGCGGTTACAAAATTTAAGGGCATATTTGTAAGCAAATTTTATTTAAAAAAGTTTTTATAAACATTGGTCCGTAGATGTTTTGTTTCTAAGATACGAGATGTTCAATTTTAAAAAGCAAATCGGGTTTTTAATTAATATGCCTTATTTAATTAAAATCAAATTTGACTGTTGTATTTTTTAAAATAGAAAGTAGGAAGCTAATTTAGCCCTAAACTAATTTAAATTAATAAGCTAATATTATTGACAAAAAATTATTCGCCACTGACTTTTTGCAACTTTTATATTAAACATGACTTGCTTAGTTATTCAAAAAAAAAAAAAAAAATCCGCCAAACTGCATAATTCTGGACCATACAATAATCATTAGAGCATTTTTTTTTGCTTTTAAAATTAAGTTTAATAGCTTCTTATTAGCAATTTTGTAACAAGAACAACAAATACCAAATTAAATAATGTTTATATCTAGTCTAACAAATTTTACCAAAAACAGGATTTTGGAAGTTTTTAAAAGTTTAACACCCTGTATCTTGAGAACGAAAAATCTAAGCTTATATAAACTTTTCTAAGAAAAATGGCTCAGAAGTATGCTCTTAAATTTTCTTACCGCAATTAGGAAACACCCTGTATATTTGGTAATTAAATTTTAAATATTATTTATAGCTAGCTAAAGCTATGCATACATATTTAATTTTATTAATGTGAAGGGAAAATTGAGTTTGATAGGTTTTCTATTAAATGGGATTAAAAACTGGTGTAAATTAAAAGAAAAATGGGTTGGCGTGCGGACATACTATATTTTAAGAAAATTTATGAAGACAAACGCAAATGCGTAAGTGCTAAAGGCCATTAAACGAACACTTAAATCACATAGTTTAGAAAGTAAGCCAAGAAAAGGCAGGATTAAGCGGGTATAACCTAAAATATTTTAAAAATGTACCTAAAGAATATTGTAGCTTTGAGACTTTTTTCTAAATTATATTTTTTAGAAGCTTTAAGAAGCTATATAGGGATATTTAGAAACTATACCTAAAAATGTAGGAGTATAATGGTTAATTATTTATATATTTTTAAGACGACTTAAATCAAATAATTACTAAGTGGCTTAAGTGTATTAAAAATTTAAAATAAACATTTTAAAATGATTTAAATAATACTTGAAAAATGTTCATTTAAAAGAAAATATATCAAAATATGTGGTTTACCTACGATCAAAGTTAATTTTTAACAAGTTTTGGTTTTAGAATTAGTTTTTCTACGACTGAAAATAAAAATGGCTTAAAACGCACTCTTTAATAAATGATTAATATTACACGAGTGTTTAAATCTACTTTTAACTGTAGACTTTAAATCTACATATTTTTCTGTGACCAAAGTACCATTTTATACAGGTTTTATTTATTCAAACTTATTATTTTAATTTTTGCAGCACAGCCATTATATAGCAACAAAAAATCATAGCCTCTCTTTTTTAAAAATGACAATTATCCTCTTCATAACTATGCATTTATTATTTAAATTTTAGAAAATTGTATGTACTTATAATAAGTTTACATCTGACATTTCTTGCATGATATTTATTTTAGACAGGGAAATCTGACCAATGTAAACGGTCAAAAATTTATGTCTGATAGAAATTTTTATTTTTTTTTCTGTCCGACATAAATATCATGAAATAAAGTTTAATTTCTTAGTCATCCAAATTCGTTTTAACTATTAATTTTCAATAATTTTTATTACATTTATTTGAAACCTGTTAAGTTTTAAAACTAGTGACACATGAACTTAAAGAAATAACGACGAAATCAAAGGTTACTTCACCGCTTGGTTTTTAGATGTCGCGTTTACTGTCACATTGCATAAATTGATATTTAAGTATATTGTCGTAGACATTGAAACAAAACACTGATTCAAAATGTGCAAAAGGCTTCGAAGTGTTAAAAAAGATAGTTTTTTAACACTTTATGTAGTGTACTAAAAGGCTTCGAAGTATTAAAAAAAGATACTTTTTTAACACTTTATGTAGTGTACTAGAATAAAGTACTTTAACTTCAAGGTAACGATTAAAAATACAGCATTTTTCGTGGTCGTGAAAAAGTACTTTTTACATTGACACATATAAGTATAGGTGCTTAGATTTTGGTATAACTTTCTTTTTTATTATTGTTTTTTTAAATAATAATACATACTATTTCTATTTCATTTATTTAAAATTAAATATTTTATAATGCAGTTTGTCTACTTGTTTAAATGTTGCAACCAAATGACAAGGAGATAATAAAAACTCTTAAAAAATCTAAGGTTTTCTGCAGAAACCGCATTTTAATATATTTATTTCTTCTAAAGTTATCCGCGATCTAAGTGGGTCAAAATATAGTCTGACACCCTGTATGTGTATTAAAGTGAAAGGTTGTTTACTACAGTACTGTATAAATAAAGTTAGTTAAGTAATAAACAATCATAGAGGAAGCACTAGCCAAATTGCTGCCTTATTGCAAGCCGTGAACTTTGCAAAGTCAACAAGATCGAATCCTTCGAGCTAAATATACCTAACTCTAAGTTTATCTTTGGTTCCCAAAATCAATGAATAAGAAGATTATTTGCAATAGCTGAATAGTTTAAGTGTGGTAATTTTCGCTTGCTTAAAATGTTTTCTGTCTTTTTTAATATAGAAAGTTTGCAACTTTAACAAACTATTTTATTTTTTTGATATACAGGGTATTTTAGCTCTATTTATATACGAAATAACATCGACCATGTACAAGATATAAAAATAAACTTAAAATAAAAAGTGTTTATTTGAACACACTCTTTTTATTAACAGTACCAGTAAATATACAAAGTGTCTCAATAAGAGAATTTGTAGCATTTTTAAAAATTACGTCATAATTTTATGCTACTCTTTTGGCTTAAAGGTACGAAAGGATACTTTAAAGCACGCCGGTTAAAAATCGATAACGTAATTTCATCGAGTCACTTCCATGAATGTACCCTACCTCCCTACTACTCGGATTGACCAATACGACCTTGTAGCAACCCTCCTATGTTGCCACGTTTTATCAGAAGTTTGTTTCCCTAAACGTTTTTCATTTTAAAGTATTTTCTGGGATTTTTGGGAGGACTGTTACCTAATTGACAACACTGTTTAAGCTTTCAGTGCCTCTTAGAGATCAGGTGATTTTTCCTACGTTTTGACAGGGCACTTTTTAAAAAAAGTCTTTAAATGGCCGTAATGATTTTGTCCTGATCTCCTTTTTGTGAATAAATTATCAATTATTGTATGCCCATGTAGTGGCAATAATTGTGCTTTGTTACCTATAGTGGGTTTAAGTTTTGGGAGATCGTCGATTTGTTTGATTTTTAAAGGTTTTCTTCAGATCCATGTGGAAGTCATACTGTTTTCCACCCTTTCCGATAGTGTGACACCTTTCTAGTCAATATCCTTGCTATTGGCGGATTTTCTACATTTTGGGTTTTTTTCTTTTTACCGTTTTTCATATCTTCCCTTTTATTATTAATTTTGGCGAGATGCTTGGTTTGGTAATGTTAAGTTACCACCCGTGATCCTGAAGCTCGTATGTACGAGTGAGGAATCTTCCGTGCCAACCACTGAGCCTGTCTGACAGAACATCTCAACCCTGCAAGACATCAGGTGACTGTAAATTAAGGCCTGTATAGTTTTAAATTAGTAAATAGGGGTATTTGCACTTTTGGTGTCGGTCAATAATAGGCTGACAAATTTGATTATTTACCTTAAAATAAACTAGTATTTAAGTATACTTTTGTGTTTATTTGAGTGAATGTAACCTAGTACTACCAACATATATTTTGTAGCAATTTTCTTGATTTTATATGCTATATTCATTCTTTTAAACTAAATCAAGTGGCGCTCAAAATGATAAGTGCAACCTAATCTACGACCCAAAATGGTCTCTGACGATCAGCTGCCGTTCGCTATGGTTCCTTTTAAAAATTCTTAATTTTTCCTCTTAACTAACATCCTTTAAATTATTTATAAATAAAGGACACCACAAATTTTTATTGTTAATTTTTTGTTTTATTAAAATACTTTTTATATTTTATTAAATTTGAGCTCTGTATTAAATTCCTAATTAAAAAAGTAAAAAACACTATACCTCAATTATTGATGGTTTTTAAGATATCAACAGTATACGGATATACCTCGGGATATTTATACTCATGAACGATATAAAGTTATAAAAGAAGATAATATTTTGGATTAAATTATTTTTAAATAATACTGTCACTGTCAAAGTGACTCGGTTGTAAGAACCAATAATTGGTAAGTCCGCTATTTGGTATATTTTAGATATATATTTACTTATCTAACTTTAAAATCAGCCATAATTGACGTATTGGCCTTTTTATTTAAATTAAGTAAATATGTGTCTAAAATAAATTAAATTTCTGACATATCTACTAGTAGTTTTTACAATGAAAAGTGATTAAAAACATGTTGTATATTATTTGTCCCTCTGCCAGTGACAGAATCATTAAAAAATTATTAGAACCAAAATATGATTTTCTTTCTTTATTTTTAATCGTTAATAAGAAAACCAGCATACTGCTGATATCCCGAAAATCAGCAATAATTGGCGTATAGTGTGTAATATGTTTTTAATGCGGAATTTTATACAGAGTGAAAATTTAATAGAGGGTGTTCCATTAAAAAAAACCAACTTGACAATAAAAATTTTGTTTTTGAGACACCTTATATATTAACTAGTAGGTCAATAAAAGGGTATATCCAAATAAACATTTTTATTTTTAATTTATTTTTGTATCGTGTACAGGCGTGAAGGTTTTTAGTGTATAAATTGAGTTGGGACACCCTGAATACACAGTAGACTAAAGTAAAACCTGTAATCAATTTTTTTGGGTTTATTTTAACATATTTGACTTTCCCTAACTGTAGCGGTACAGTAAGGAACTTAAAATTAATTACCAGCTATCCACCCTTAGTGAAATACCCTGTATATCATTTTTGTTTTTTACCAAGGACAGAGTGTTTCGCGCTTGGACAAATGAAAGTTGATTGATCGAAATAAACTTTAATTTACATGATCCATTCGCTAAGTCCACTTCCACCGCAAAGCTTCTCTCTCTGTGTGGTTTATTCGACACTCCAATAGATCTACTATCAATACTTCGGTTTAGGTTTTGACCTCGACTACAGCTGTTTACGCCCCTAGCGAAACGTTTAGAAACTTGAAATTAATTTTCAGCGTTTTCTTATAGTCGATTTTATAGAGAGGATTTTTTCTGATGTCCTACGACCATTATTTTCTGGGATATGCTACCTATCTACCCTTAGTGGAGTAATACCCCGTACTTAATTTAGGTTTTTTACCAAGGACAGAGTGATTTTGCGCTTGGACAAATAAAAGTTGATTGACCAAAATAAACTTTAATTTACATGCTCCATTAGCTAAGTCCACTTCCACCGCAAAGGCCAAATCCAAAGTAGAATTCGAATAAACTTCTCTCTCTGTGTGGTTTATTCGACACTACAATAGATCTACTATCAATACTTCGGTTTAGGTTTTGACCTAATTCCATTAAACTAATTCCTAACTATCAATTTAAGCCGGTTGCTAGTGCCATCTAAGGGTATCAGGGGTTTAGCAATTAACAAAATTTAAATCAGTTAATTGCAGGATTTTAAGATGTAGTTGTAGCATTTTTTAGGCAGTAAATATAATGTAACCGCGTTTAGAAATATGGCTTTAAGAAACTAAGTAAGAAGAGGTCCTGCAGCTACATTTTTTTTTTAAATTTCGTTTACAATTATTTTATACCTTTGTAAATAAAGGAATATCTTAATTCTTAAAATTAAACAAAATAATATTTAGCTTTTATCCAGAAAAAAATTAAAAAGTTGATTTAACATTTTAACAAAATTTAAACTTTTATACATCTACACAGTATAATAAAAGTTATGATTACTTTTAAAAAAACAAAATAATGAAATATTTAATATTAAGTTACTTACAATACAAAGGTTTTAATCTATTTATAGACAAAGGTTGATTAGCACTCGGTTGAAATTATTTTAATCCAATAAAATAAAATCTAAACAAGACGCCAGTCGAGAACTGGGCCAATAGTTGCGTCTCAAAAATGTGGTAAATAGTTTACCAAAAATGTGGTAAACGCTTTACCAAAAAACTTACTGATAAACTTGTTAGAAAACTGAAAAAAAATTAAAAATGAAATGTCTGATGGACATTTTAGAGTTTGACATTACTTTTGGAAAAATTAACTGGTAAAAGATATACCTATTAGGTATCTTAACCAGATAAAAAGAATAGTAAAAAATATTTAGCCATATAATTAAATATTTTATGCTTTATTTGTTTTCTTGGAGATTAAATACAAACAAAATATTATTTGGCTTTTCTCCAGAATAAAACTAAAAAGTTGATTTAACATTTTAAGACAATTAAAACAATAGAACATTTTAAATGTTAATATGTAGATCCTTTTAAAGGGTTATCAGCAAAAGCGTTGCTGCTACCTTCGACATCCATTTAAATACAAATATATATTTCTAATATGGTACGCATTTTCTTAGTGTAGTTAAACTAATATTAACAGTTGATCTAATTGCATCATTTTAATTACCAACCTCTTGTTTAAACCTGCGTTAAGATTTCTAACAGTTACCATAAATTATTAATTTAAATTATATTTGAAATATAAAGCAAATGATTATAATGTGCAACCAACCGGTGTAACGTCTGAAACATTTGTCACACAGAAGTCCCGCAGGTCATTTTTTAAGTTTCGTGTATTTTTCAATTATTTAAAACTTTTTTGCACAATAGAATATTTTAATTGTTAATATGTAGATCCTTTTAAAGGGTTATCAGCAAAAGCGTTGCTGCTACCTTCGACATCCATTTAAATACAGATTTATATTTCTAACATGGTACGCCTTTTCTTAGTGTAGTCAAACGAATATTAACAGTTGATCTAATTGCATTATTTTAATTACCAACCTCTTGTTTAAACCTGCGTTGAGATGTCTGACAGCTAACATAAATTATTAATGTAATTTATATTGGAAATATAAAGCAAATGATTATAATGTGCAGCCAACTGGCGCGGCGCAACCGGCAAGCAGGTGTAGTCGGAAACATTTGTCACACAGAAGTGCCGCAGGTCAATTTTTAAGTTTTATTTATTTAAAAAATATTGTGAACACCTAGTACAAAAAAGTATACATTTTGGGAATTTTAAAAATATACATTTTTGGGAAATTTAAATATAATTGGGTTACTTAACATTGGGAAATTTGGTACATAAAACAATACGTGAAGTGTCAAGGTTTAAAAAGTAGAAATCAAACAATTTTCTAGGTTACTCTTATAATAATAAAACAAAAACATTAAACAAGCAGAGTTGCCTAGAAATGCAAAACAAATACTGAAAAATTTAATATTTAAAGAGAACAAAATTTTAAGACGGGGATTGATTGTTTATTAGATAAGAAAGAGTTAGTAAAGTCAAGTAAAGAGTTAAAGTTTGATTTAAGCCCCGTACGGGCTATCCCTAGGGATATGCCCGTACTAAATTTAATTAGTTCAATAAGTTAAGTTGGTTTTTAATGCAAAGTTAGTGTTGATGGTCCACCGGTCTCATGGTCCCAAAAAGATAGTTCCATATGGTACATTTGCCCAGTGACGTCAAGTAGTATTTCAAAATGTCTACGTCACAATATTATAAACTCTTTTGCACAAAAACATCTCAATTTGTAATATGTAGATCATTTTAAGGTGTTATTAACGAAAGCTTTGCTGCTCCCTTCTACATTCATTTGAAAACATATTTCTTTCTGATATCGTACCCTTTTTCTCAGAGAAGTCAAACTAATATTAACAGTTAATCTACATATCTGCATTATTTTTTATTACGAACCTTTTCTTTAAACCTGCGTTTAGATGTCTGACAGTTACCATAAATCATTAATTTAAATTATATTTGAAATATAAAGCAAATGATTATAATGTGCAGCCAACCGGTGTAAGCCGCAAGGAGGTGTAGTCGGAAACATTTGTCACACAGAAGTGCCGCAAATCAAACCGCCCTGCCGCCGAGTGTGTGTTGCGTTAAACTTTAACAGAGTTAAACCAAGTTTAATCAGAAACGGGGAACTTGCAACCGCAGAAGTCGTCTCTAGTTCCGGGTTTCGTTAGACTGTCGACTGCAACAATACACACTAATTAATGAGAAAAGGAGTTTAGCAAGATAATGTCTTTAAAAGCAAATCTTTAACGAAGAGTTACATTATTAAATATGTTTGAATATTATTGTCGTAATTTACTTGATTAGTATAGTTTTTGAGCGTGTGTAGGGCAATCAGCAGGGGTTCACGACAATCGATACGATTCAATGGAGCGTGTCAATGTGCATCTCCATGGGTTCAGCCATGATTCGGTCGGGTTTACCTTCTGCAGCTTTCGTTTTTCTGTCTGTTGCTGAAGGTAAATTCAAATGTCATGGCTGAGTTTGTGGACATACGCATCAGTGCCAGATTAAGCTTGAAGCCGTGAAGCGACCGCTTTAACGCTGGGAAAAGGGAGGCGCAAAAATAAGGTAAAAGAAAGTTGGGAGTATTGTGGAAGTACTAGTATAGAATCTCATAGAAGGGCGCAACGTAAAGAAAATGGGAAGAACTTTTTTTTGTCTTCACTTTTCCTCGGGACTATTTTTTTGTGGATGATGAGGCGTAAAAAGCGCATATTAATGTGAAAAGGGGTGTAAAAACGCAAAATTACTAGAAAAGGGCGCCTTTTTGTAGATGAGAACCTTTTTTTTCTTTTTGCTCGTCAATTTTTTCGGCCAAAAAATCCCATTTTTTCATTTTGTGTTTTCAAATACCACGGGCAACACAAAATTTATTGTTTGCTTCACTTCAAAAAAGCTTCGTCCGGCACTAATACGCATCGACTTGCTCGATTTAATCGAGTGGAGTGTTGCTGATTTAACTGTACAGTTTTAAGTGCGATCGGCCAAAGAGGTCTGTAGTCACTGCTTTTTATTAATAAAAATAATAAAGTTATGCAGGTTAAAGATATAATAATTTAAATACATGGGCGGGTTTAATAACAGATAGATACAGTATTGTTGCACCACAATATAAATTATTTCGTGTTGAATTTTAAACTTTTAGAACTTTATTTTTAATAACCAAATATTTTGTTTAGACGTTTAACACCTTCTTTGGTTGCCTAAAAATGTATTATAAAGGGTGGTTTCTAATTGCGGTAAAAAAACTTGGGGGTTGTTAATAAGGTAATTTTATAAAAAAACTTACATTTCCACCCTGGGCCCCCATACCTATAGGGCACACCACGGCTGTAGCCTAAGGTAAACCACGTGTACTTAAAGTTCTATTTAAATCAAATGTCACTTATATCACGTTATGTCACTACTTAACATCGGTAATGTTTTAACTTTATAAAAGAATATTCTTTCTTGTAGAAGTAAACACACATCATGCACTACAAAAAATTAAGTTAAACCAAGGATTGGCACAACATGGTAAAACGACCCTAAATATTTGTTTAATCTCCGCGGTTTTATTACCAATATTTTAACAATTTACAATAACATGCATGTTGTACTTAAAGGTTAACGGCTCCTAAACAAAATAGGTTAAACATCTAAAATAGTACTAAATATACAAATAAAAAGAAATTTGGGTAAGTGTTTAGAAAGTGGGGCAACTCCAATTTTGACACAATTTGGCATATGGGGAGTTTTTGGGGCGCTGATAACGAATCTAAAAAATTTTTTTCGGAAACGTTTCGTTTCCATCATCAAACTGGAAAATGAAACTAATCTTTTACTATATTTCTCCTTTTTGCAAACAATTCTTGATTTTAGGCCAAGGTGAAACACAATAGTTCTTATTAAGTTTAAAAATCTCATTTTCCATTTATTTTACCACTTTTTTAAATTAAATTGCATAACTCCACTTTCAATGGTCCAAAGTTATGGCGAATGCGACGGGCAGTGTTTCATGGCTTGCTACGTTTTTTAAAAGGAATCTTCGTAATTTATTTAAAAAAGGTGTGAAATACATAGAAAACGGGGTTTTAAAGGGTAAAAATAAAATATTGTGGGCCACTTTAGCTTAAAATTAAGAACTGTTTGCAAAAGGAAGGGGGAATATAGAAAAATAAGATTAGTTTGGTTTTTTACTTTAATGATGGATATTTCGGAAACAAAACGTTTCCATAAAAACATTTTTTCAGATTCGTAATCAGCCCCCAAAAACCCCCATATGCTAAATTTCATCAAAATCGGAGTTGCTCCCACTACCTAGACAATTACCGAATTTTGATATCTTGTATGGATACGATAAATTCCTAACCGACTTTTAAGGTGACTATGGAATTCGATGTAGTCGTGATAAAAAAAACCTTTTTTATATTTGTTGTTACGTCAAATTTAATTAAAATGCAATGTTTAGTAATGTTATTCATGGTTTTTACCCGGAAATAAGTATTCTGTAAAGTGTAATGACCTTTTGCTTAAATTACCATCATTAGCCTTTTTACTACGCCCAATTTAATTCATTAAAGTGTCGGTAATTGCTTGTGCCTCTCCCTTTGCATGCTAATAACATGAAAATACAAAATATTTATTTATTATGGTAACATAAATACCCAAAGACTAAATATACATCGTGTTTTATTAGGTGTGTTAGAAATAAGAAACTTTTTGATTTATAAATTGTCAAAACTTAAACGTTAATTCTTTGTAAAACTTTAGTCGTAGTCATAAAGGAAATAGGCATAAGTTAGTTTTATTAAAAGTTTAAATAATTAATAGTTTAAAAAACTAAAAACACGCTTTTATATGCAACCGAACTAAAAATTAGAAAATAATTTTTCATTAAAAGAAATATTGTCATTTCATAGTAAAAAGCGTGGGGTGCATTTTACTATTTTTTCATAACTTTTCCATCATAGATATTTGCAAATATAATAATTATAACATTTAATATATTTATCACCCCACGCTTTTTACTATGAAATGACAATATATAATAAAAGTATTTTCTAATTTTTAGTTCGGTTGCATATAAAAGCGTGTTTTTTTAGTTTTTTTAAACTATTAATTATTTTTCATTTTTTAGTTTCTGCTACTCTTGACAAAATTGCGAAAAAATTTTTTAATGAACAAGAGTGGCAAATTTTAAAATTTTTTCCAACAGATTGCAACTCACTAAAAAATGTCTTCTTCATTAAGTAGCAAAGTTTGAAATTTTGCCAACAGATGGCAATCCAGGCAATGTTTGGACCGTTGCCAATATATTGCAACCCACTAAAAAATTTCTTCTTCATTTAATAGCAAAGTTTGAAATGTTGCCAACAGATGGCAACCTAGGTGTTGTTTTTATAATATAATGGAATTTTTTTCCTGGCGATACAAAAAAAGATAACGGGATACTGTTTGCAGATTATTGCATTGTCATGTTTCCTTAATACGTGTGCAAAGTTTCAAAGAAATCGAATAGCTGGAAGTTGGTTAAAATTAGGCTCAAAGATTCCGTTACATAGCCAGATAGTTACGACCCAAGTTAATAAAAGCGTGTTAAAAACAGGGTAAGTTAAATAAATTAAAAACCTCTAAAACGCAATGGTTATTTTAAAATATTTACCAAAATGTAAAAAAAAAGAAAAAAATTAAAAAATATAAAAAATTAAAATTTATACATACACCTTTAGGTTTGTCGCAAGATTATTAATTTTACAGACTTTTTTTGTTTTTCTTTTTAACAATTGACAGTACATTTTTCTTTGTTTTAAATTTCTAGATCTGTTCGTAACATCCACTGGGCCTTAGCACTAAATTGCCTTTTATACAATATAACTTAATTTTAACAAGTGGAAGTTTCTTAACCAAGTTGGAAGTTTTTTAAAATTAATATTGTACTATTGGTCCCTATGCCAGTAATGAAATTGACTTTATGATAAACTATGAAACCCCTTTTTAGGAGGGTTACTTTTGATGAGTCTACCACGAATATTCAAACCGCCATATATGGAAGCGGCACTTTATCCCAGCCTGTCAATGTCAAATGTTTTGGGTGTCGGACTGGGCAAACACTTCACTTATTTTGTCGGACAAGTTTATCACAATGTTTTACATGCAAGCCAGGAGCTCCGAATTTCGTTCTGCTCAAATTGGTGCGCTCGCTGCAGAGGTAAATTTTAGAAGAGTACATAGTAGATTGGTAAAAGATTCAACGCATGATTTACCTATGATCGACGGTTTGGTTTACCAGTGTACATACAGTTTTACGGTCACACTAGGGTAACGGGAATTATCGACCTACAGCTCTTGAACGTGAGATCAGACCATCATGACTGGGGTCTTCAACTTCGAAAAACCTTATATGGTCAGCTGTAATCCTGACATATGGACAATGGAATACCTCCATCACTTGACAGACGCTTGGTTTGGTACACCGATGGCTCAAAGACGGATGATGGAGTAGGTGCTGGTGTATTTGGGGCAAGGCCCAAAGCGACTATTAGCCTCCCATTAGGGAGGCAAGCCACTGTATACCAGGCAAAAATATATGCTATTCTAGCATGCGTTCAAAAGAATATGAGAAGTAGGCATCACAACCACATCATTTACATTCTCTCAGACAGCCAGGCTGCTCTAAAAGCTTCGGATGCCCATCGTATAACATCCAAAATCACGATGAAGTGCCTGAATAGTATCAAAGAGCTCGCCGCCAGGAACAACAAGATAGAACTTCTATGGGTTCCTGGACACTCGGGAATAGATGGAAATGAAAAAGCAGATGAACTAGCGAGAGCTAGGTCGTCTAGAAGGTTCAACGGTCAAGAGCTAGTACCCGGACGGTGACGAAAGCAATCAGCTAAGACAAGTAGTAGGACTTCTGACAGGACACTGTCATCTAAAAAAACACTTGCAAAAAATGGGCAGTTAGAATGGACCTATAACATACAGACTTTGCGGGAAAGAGGAGAAAACAGCCTCACATATAATATACAACTGCATTTCACTGACACGCATTGACTCAGTTCATTTGGGAACATACATAGCGGGAACCCTCTCCCGCATGAACATCTTGGCAGAAATCTACTAAACCTGATAAAGGGCAGTGGAATTCTGTAACAATAGGTTGAAGTGCAAACATGGTCGAATGACCAACCCCGCCTCAAACCAACCAACCAACATACAGTTATATTAAATAAATAATAGTTTTAAAAAACTAAAAAACACGCTTTTATATACAACCGAACTAAAAATTAGAAAATAATTTTTCATCACAAAGAGTTTGTCACTTCAGAGTAAAAAGCGTGGGGTGCATTTTACTATTTTTTCATAACTTTTCCCTCATAGATATTTGCAAATAGAATAATTATAACATTTAATATATTAAGCACCCCACGCTTTTATTCTGAAGTGACAAACTCTTTGTAATGAAAAATTATTTTCTAATTTTTAGTTCGGTTGCATATAAAAGCGTGTTTTTTTAGTTTTTTTAAACTATCACTTATTTTTCATTTTTTAGTTCGATATATCAATTAGTTTTTTAAAAATAAATGCTCCAGTTTATTCACTAAAAAATTCCTTCGCCATTTTGTCAAGAGACACAGAGGATCTGTAAAGGAATTTATTTATCCTGGCGGTCCTAATCAGGATAACGGGATACTGTTTTTAAATTATTGCATTGTCATCGGTCCTTGATATGTGTGCAAAGTTTCAAAGAAATGAAATCGCTGGAAGTTGGTAAAAATTAGGCTCAAAGATTCCGTTACATAGATAGATAGATAGATAGATAGATAGATAGATAGATAGATAGATAGATAGTTACAACCCAAGTTAATAAAAGCGTGTTAAAAAGTTGTACAAATATTAAAAAGAGAAGTAAACTACCTTGTTTTTGCGTAAAACGAACTTTTTGGATTGGAGGTTATTACATGTCATGTCACTGGTGTGCACCCGTTTTTTAAAATATCTGGGTAGCAATATTAAACAAATTTTGACTTTTTCAGTAAAAATTAATTAACACTTTAATTATCTGATATTAAAGAGGCTTAAGTGGTCTGCAGAATAGAAGAATGGTAAATGTTTACTTAGAGTTTTTGTTGATTTTAATTTAATTTATTTACATATTTATGATCACGCTTTAAACTTTTAAAAACCTATGGCATGTGTTAACCTCTTTCAAAAAGTCAGCTTTAATAGCCAGGTTTAGATAAAAAATAATAAAATGTATTTTTTTCTAATTCTTGCACGCCTTTTTATAAATGTAACCACAGTGTGGTCCATTAGGTGTTAAATAAATGGGAAAACTTTTTATTTGCGATTTTTGAAAAATTCTATTTTTTAATAAAAGTCGGTTACTTGTCTCAAATCCTATGAGCAGTAATTAGTTTTATTCACATTTTAATGGTTTACAGGGTAAGTCAAAAAGATTAAAAATTGCTTAAGAGTAAAAGGTTTTTAGAATCAAAACGTATGCCAAATACCAGGTCATGGCCTCCTATTCAAATTTTTATTTATTTGTGTTTTTTTAAGTTATCTGTTTTACACTTTTTTATAAAACTTTGAAACAAAAATTTACAAGGTAAGTAAGGAGTTTTTATACAGAAATTATAATTTATAGTATACTTGACTTATTAAAAAGCAAATTTGTGAAGTTATATGGCCCTGTTAAGTAAGGCAAGTGTAGGTAAATCGCAATATTTTAACGTCACAATTCTTTAGTTGCATTTTGGCCTATTACTTAAGGACCACCCTGTATATTCAGTTCAATTTTACAAATTGGATTTGATTTGATAAAATTTGTTTAAAGGTCAGTTGGTTTAAACTGCTTAACAATATATTAAATCAGAAAAATAAAAATTTGTATTATGTAGTGTAATTAAAAATTAAAAAAACAACATATTGTTTATTTTCAAAATGGCGGCAATAGATCATTTATTGACGATATTTGAATAACGGAATTCATAATAAATGATCTATGGCGGCCAATTTAGAAATAAATAATATGTTGTGCTACGTCATTGGAAAGAATTTGGTGTAAAATTTAAAAATAAAATAAAATGGGGGTGTTTTTATTTAAAATGTTTATCAGATTTTAAATTTAATGACGGCACTTAATTTTCTTGAAAAATCTTTCCTGGCAGCCATGTAAGGAAACACCCTGTATGATATATCTTGAAAAAGAGAATTTAATAAAGAATACAAATATAGAAAGAAAAGAAGCTTCTTGTATTTAAAATAAGAAATTTTATGGTACTTCCGGGTTGGTTGGTGGTTAAACCGGAAGTGATTTTTAGGTCCTGACAATGACAAAAAATGATAAGGTATGCTATAATAATACTGTAAAATTTTTATTAGTCTCTCTTAAAAACTACAAAAAAATGATGGGGGTTAACAACATCCTGTGTCACCCGGTATAAATTTAATAAATTCCTTAAATATTTTTTTGGCCAGTTATATTTCTTTTAGTGCAGACCACTATGAATAATTTAAACATAATTATTGCAAACTTTAAATAATATTAGGGCTGCGTTTGGTTTTATTTAAAATTATAAATATCAACAAATAAATATTCAGTCAAGAAAAGGATTCGCTAAGCTAAAATGAGCTCCACTTAGCCTTATTAAAAGATCTCTTTATCTCCTTTGGCGACTCAAATAATTAGCAATAAGTTTTGGGTAATTTTGTTAAACCCTTTATTACAGCATTAAAAACGAGCTTAATGTTGCCAAAAAACCTGGCAAGTACAAATAAAAAAATTAAGTATTCACAATTTTTTTACTTAAATGATAATAAATATTTAAAAGCAAATGCACTTTATTTATAATTTAATAATACAGAGTGTCCCATAAAGAACTGCTGCGATAGATTTCTCAATAAGTAGTTTTTTTTTCATTTGGTAACATTATAGGGTCAGTGGAAGACATACAACTAAAATATTTTGATAATTCCAGGCATTTTAAATAGAACAACCCCATAAATTGTTTATTTTTTATATTCTCCGTTAAATTCTAAACATATTTTATATACAATGTCCTATATCAAAGTCCCACAGTTGTTGACTTATGTTAAATTTTATGTCAAAAATGCCGTTGGCTGGCCTCTACACTACATACACATCACTTATTTCTTAACAAAAGCCTTAAAGAGAAATTAGGCTTAAATTTCTTGTAAAAGAAGACCTTGTTTAATAGTTTTCATTGATATTTTTACAATTAATAAATACAGGGTAGTAAAATACAACTAACTGCTTCATGTGACAATTTGAGGTTAAAGCTATATGACGACGAATAGAAATGCGTTTTACTTTTTTAAGTCATTTACTAAACATAATAAAGTAGGGAGATTAAAAGGCATAGTTAGTAACATATACAGGGTGTTTCTAGTCAACAGCGAAAAATTTTTACAGGTAATTTTTTGTTCAAAATAAGGAGTAGTTAAATTTAATTTAAAAATAAAAATGGCTTTCTTTATCTTAAAAACAAAAAAAATGTGTTTAAACAACAAAGCAATGTCAAATAACGAAATATTACAATATTACAAATGCCTTAATGGGTGACAGCAGATAAATAGTTTTTTTAATAAATACTTTTTTCATCCCACATGTTATGATTTACATGATTTTTTTTTATTTGTATTTGTCAACCTAAATAAAAAAACACAACTTAAAAACTAGACTATTTAAATTTTGCGTAAGTATCTTTTTAAATTTAGGTGGCAAGAACAATAGGGGTAGCTTATTTTCAGTGGTTTCAATAATAGCAAAAATATGCAAAAATATTTTAAGAAAGTATTTTATACCAGCATCTTTTGGTAACTAAAAAAAGCTATTTTTGCCATTTTTGTAAAGCGATATCTCCCCAATGGTTAACTTCTGAATTCTTGTTTATAAGGCAAACTACCCTTTATTTTATTTAAGAAATTATTTCTTAAAATTTTTTAGCATTTGTTTAGAAACACCCCATATAAAAATTATTAGGTAAATTAATATAATGCAATTACAAAATATACAAGCCTTTTTTATTACTAACAACTATAAAGTAATTGTAAACAAAGTTGAATAGCAAATCACTTATTGTAATTTGATATTTCAAATTTACCTTGTAAAGCTGCTCTACTTTAATTACAGCTGTTCAGGACTTCCACATTGTTTTTCCCTAATTATAGAATAGGCTCCTTGTTTCTGATATAAAAAAGAACAAACGGTATTTATTCATCTTTTTACAGCGATATCTTTCTAATGATTGTTAGATGACCCCAGTGGCGGCTCGTGGCAAAATATTATAGGTGTTCTGCAATTAAATTACTCAAATAAATGGAATAATATATTCGCGGCGCATTCACCATTTTCTCGAATTTAATCCTAAGTCGATATTCAGTTATCAGGTTTCATATTTATGTGGGCTGGGTTTTAACGAAAATGAGCACAAAAAATATTTACGAAAATAAAATTATTAGAAACTTACGTTATTGTTTAAATATGAGTTCAATCCGATGATCCTTCTTCGAAGCGAATCGATCAATAACTGTATCATGAAAGTCTGTGATTTTTAATATACCTAAATTCTTTTTCAATGGAAAGCATGGCCAATGCAGTTAAACGATCTTGTGACATGGTATTTCGAAGGAAGGTCTTTATTTGCTTAAGTGTAGAAAAACACCTTTCAGCCTCTGATGTCGACATAGGAGTAGTTATTAAAATATCTAGCACATTTGTTGTCTCTTTGAAAGTGCTTTCTAAATTATTTTGTATTAAAAATTTTAAAAGTGGTGAACTACCCTTTTCCCCTGCAAAAAGTACACATGGAAATAAAAAAAGGGCATTTTTCCTATTACATCCACAAATCCAGCCATTCCGGGAATAAATATCTATTGAAATGACTATAAGGTTATCCTCTGCTAACACAGGTTACTTCAATAGTGCATTCGGCATAGAGGAGATTAAAACAATCGTGCGGCGCACCGAAAAGAGTCGTTCAGTTTAGTCAATGCAATAACGTCGCGAGAGACTGAAAATTGTTTAAGATGATCCACTGCGCAGTAATCTATGATGCGTCGTCACTGGGTAAATATGCGTGTGCCTACTATACTAGAGTTCTGGTTATTTTAGTTTTGTTTTAATGGATATTTAATATTTCGTGAAATGATGAATTGAATGTTATGAAAAAATACCAAGCAGCTTAAAAATTCTGGTGGTTCTGCAGCACTGCAGCTCGTATGCACCAGCCGCCCCTGGATAACCCCATGTTTATAAAGCAAACTACACCTTATTTTGAATAAGGGATACATTTCTAAATTTTATTACCTATTTTTAATTTAATAAGTAACTTAATATCATGGCAAAATTACAAAATATACAAAACTCTTTTACTACTTACAACCATAAAGTAATAGTAAACAACGTTTCACAGCAAATCACTTATTGTAATTTGATATTTCAAATTTGCCTTGTAAAGCTGCCCCGCTTTTATTACAGCAGTTCAGGGCTTCCATATTGTAATTTTCTGTAATTATAGACTGGCGTCTAGTTTTATCAGATGCAGCGCTTTTTTCTTTAATCGATACTACGTTTGTTCTCTATACTTTTAAGATTATCGATAAAAATATTATCCGCTTATAGACGTATAGTCGGTCTCAAATTGTTCATGCACGTACTGCGAGTTTAGAGATAGGAAGTTTATTTTTTTATGTACAGTATGTTTGAAATTTGTAGGGAATATATTGGAATATGAATTTAAATTGGTAATGCATTTACTGAGATTTATAAACTAGAAAGTTTATTAAAAAGTATTTTTTAATATACAGTGTGTTTAAAATTGGTGGAAAATATATGTGAATATTAAAAACTTAAAGAGATAAAAAAATGATTTATTAAGAAAAGTTGTAGTCAATTTAGCCATTAATTTAATGCGGTTTTGATGACATCTGTTTCTTTTTAGCTTTTTAACGATAGAAGTAGTCTGCTTCCAGTACTATAAATTATTCTAAAAATATGCAAAAATATCAAGAAAGTTTATTTTTATACTAGAATCACTTCTGTAGAATTTTGTTAATCTTTTAGCTCTTTGTTTTTGAAATAAAAAATAAAAAACGTTAGTTTCCCCCTTTCTTTACAGCGATAAATCCCTAATGGTTGACACCCTGTATTATTGAGTACTTATTTACTAAGTAACTTAATATATTGCCAGAATTACAAAATATGCAAACCTTTTTAATTACTTACATCCATAAAGTAATAATTGTAAACAACCTTAACAGCAAATCACTTATTGTAATTTGATATTTCAAATTTGCTCTTGTAAAGCTGCCCTGCTTTTATTACAGCAGTTCAGGGCTTCCATATTGTAATTTTCTGTAATTATAGACTTGCGTCTGGTTTTATCGGATGCACCGCTTTTTCTTTAATCGATACTATGTTTGTTCTCTATACTTTTAAGATTATCGATAAAAATATTATCCGCTTATAGACGCATAGTCGGTCTCAAATTGTTAATGCACGTACTGCGAGTTTAGAGATGGGAAGTTTATTTAAAAAAATTAATATACAGTGTGGTTTGAAATTTGTAGAAAATATATTGGAATGTAAAAAACTATAAGAAAATTAAAAATGGTTTATTGGAAATCGTTGTAGTCAATTAAGCTGTTAATTTATTGCCGTTTTGAGGACGGCTGTTTCTTTTAAGGTTTTTGACGAGAGTGGTAGTCTATTTCCACTACTTTAAATAATTCTAAAAATATGCAAAAATATCTAGAAAGTGTATTTTTATACTACAAACATTTTCGTAAAATTTTGTTGTTCTTTTTCTCTTCGTTTTTAAAAGGAAAAATAAAAACTTAATTTTTTTTCCTTTTTTCACAGCGATATCCCTTTAATGATTCTCAGATAATCCCATGTTTATAAGGCAAAATACCTCTATTTTAAACAAGAAATCACTTTCTAAAGTTTTTTAGCATTTGTTTAGAAACACCCTGTATAATTTGGTATTTATTTTTAAGTTACCTATTTTAATGCCAAAATTACAAAATATATAACACTTTTTACTGCATTTTTAAAGTAACTGTAAACAATCTTTGATAGCAAATCACTTATTGTAATTTGATATTTTAAATTTGCTTTGTAAAGCTGCTCTACTTTTATTACAGCGGTTCAGTGCTTTCATATTGTAATTTTCTGTAATTATAGACTTGCGTTTGGTTTTATTAGATGTAGCGCTTTTTTCCTTAATCAATATTTTTACAAAAAAATTGCCACGCACTTTCTTTGAAAGTTGATTTGGTTAAAATTGATGTGACTATGACGAGTCACACCAATTTATAAGTAAGTGAGAAAGCGATTTAAAAACATGTCAAAATAGCAATAATTAATCAGTGCGCTAGTATATCTCATAAAGAGCAAGTTGTAAGAGTGCGAGCAAATCTACCCGCAGCTCAGGGTGAGGGATAATGAGTTCGTGTTGGCGCCACCAGTTTTTTTACAGACTACAACGACAACAAGAAGTCTCCTATGTGTAATAGGAAATGCTCAACGATCACAAACTATTACACAGAAGTAAGAAGCTGAATAGTACTAAAATATTTTAACAAAAAAGAGAGGTATTCGGGTAAGCTAGGTAAAGAAAACAAACGCGCAATTTAAAATTAAATCTATTATAAAAAGGAATATACAATAATCACAGGTGAAAAATACGGTTATTTGTCCTTTAAGTACTTTTAAGATTATTATCGATAAAAATATTACACACTTTAGATGTATGGTCGATGTGAAATTGGTAATGCATATACTGAGATTTAAGAAATATAAAGTTTATTTAAAAATCTATTTTTTTTAATTGACCGGAAAATTGAATTTTCCACTCAATTTTTAAGCGGAAAATGCTATTTTACAGGTCTAATTTACTTTCCGGTCCCTAGTTTACTTTCCGGTCTCTCATTTACTTTCCGGTTCCTGATATTAAAAAATCCTGTTAGCCATGACAAAAATTGTCAGAGTTCAATTGTTACTATTTGACAGTTCAAGATATTGTAAAGTAAAGAAAGCATCATTTTGCCAAAATGGAGTCAGCCATGGAAAATCCAGATGAAATAATTGAATCAGCCTTGCCTTATTGTCGTTTAAATATAACACTAAAAATTTACACAGTTTTTTTTTCCGGTCAATTAAAAAAAAATTATGTACGATACTCGACCGGAAATAACTTTTACGGGTCTCCTCAAAACTACAGGACTCGCCTACGGCTCGCCCTGTAAATGTTTTTCGTCGACCCGTAAAATACCATTTTCCGGTCTAGTAACGTAAATAGCTATAATATGCAGTGTGTTCGAAATTGGTAGAAAATGTATGTAAATATTAAAACATATAAGAAATGAAAAATGGTTTAATGAGAAAAGTTGTAGTCAATTAAGCCGTTAATTTAATGCGGTTTTGATGACAACTGTTTCTTTCAAGGGTTTTTAAGGATAGAAGTGGCCAATTTCCACTACTTTAAATAATTCTAAAAATATGCAAAAAATCAAAAAGTGTATTTTTATACTAGAAAATTTCTGTAAAATTTCGTTATTCTTTTAGCTCTTTGTTCTTGATACAAAAATAACGAACGTTAGTTTCCCCTCCTTTTTTACAGCTATATCTCCCTAATGATTGACATCCTGTATAATTGAGTATATTATGCCAAAATTACAAAATATACAAACCTTTTTAATTACTTACATCCATAAAGTAATTGTAAACAACCTTTAATAGCAAATCACTTATTGTAATTTGATATTTCGAATTTGCCTTGTAAAGCTGCTCTACTCTACTTTTATTACAGCAGCTGTAATTTTCCGTAATTATATACTTGCATTTGATTTTATCAGATGCAGCGCTTTTTTCTTAAATCGATACTACGATTGTTCTCTTTACTTTTAAGATGAACGATATAAATATTACCTTCTTTAGACGTATGATGGGTTTTAAATTGGTAAGGCATATACTGAGAGTTTAAGATGATCGCAGACGATCAATAATATTTCGCACTTTTTTATATTGTACAATTCAGTTTTCAAAGACAAAAGATAGGTTTAAAAACAATAAAAAAACGAGGTTTTATTTTTTTAACAATGGCAATAGCAGCTACTTTTTCTTATCCATGTTTTAACCTGTAGTTACAAAAAAACTAGATATTGGACAATATATTAAATATAGTCATTGCGCATATATAGTGCACTGTTTGAGGACGACTAGCAATATTATTGTACAATATTTTGCAAAGTATTAAAGCAGGTTCATCCAGATACAGGAATCTCCAGTAAAGCTATGTCGATTATGAATTCTTTCGTTAACGACATTTTCGAACGTATTGCTGCCGAAGCTTCACGTCTGGCACATTACAACAAGAGATCTACGATAACCAGTAGAGAAATTCAAACCGCCGTAAGACTTTTATTACCTGGTGAATTGGCCAAGCACGCAGTCAGTGAGGGAACCAAAGCCGTCACCAAATACACTACTTCAAAATAAATTCAGGACAAGTTTAAAAATTAATGATTAAAAAACGGTTCTTTTTAGAGCCACAATTTTTTTATAAAGAAATGAAGTTAACACAAATTGGTTTCAAAGTTTTTTTATGTAGGAACTATTTCTATGTTTTTATTATTTAAAGCAGATTATTTCTAGACTTTTATAGCGGTTACGTGTCAATCTCGATAAATTTTTAATTGTTACATAATGAATTTACATTATTTTGAGAAAACAGTTCAAGGCGTACAGTACTAAGAGTGATTTGAATTGTAGAGAGGTAGTTTTAAAACGGGCATTTTTCGTATCAATCTTTTTTTTTTGTTTTGTTTGTTTTGGGTCAAACCAATTGGACGAAAGAACACACTAAGTTTTATTACTACAAAAACTTTGAGTACAACCATAAAAAAAATAAATTAAAAATTATTAATTTTCCTTAGTTATTATATTTAACAAAAAGAAAAAGCAACGGCACACGGTGTTCCCAAGCGGTCACCCATCCAAGTACTAACCGTGCCCGACGTCGCTTGACTTCAGTGATCGGACGGGAACTGGTATGTCAACGTGGTATGGCCGTTACTTGTAAAAATGTAAAAGTCAAGTCAGCAGTTAGTTAATTTTATTGTACAATAAAAGGAATTTTGTTCATACGAAAGATGAAATGCAATAAAACAATAAAGAAAAAAAATGGCATTGAGTAGCTCAGTAAGCAGAGGTTAGTTAAACAAAAAAAAAAAAAGTTGATTTTAATCCGGTGTAGTATTGGTCCGTGGTTCTCCTTAGAAATAGGGAATTTATTAAGAAAGTTTTTTTTTAGGTTTTGTATTTTAAGTTTTATTTGCTAGTATACCTGTAAATTAACTTGTTTTAGATTTTTTTTTCATATACAAGGTATCCGAAGTTGGTAGAGAATGTATTGAAATATTAAAAACTATAAGTGATAGAAAGATGGTAAAATAAATAAAGTTGTAGACAATATAGCAGTTAATTTTATACTGTTTCGAGGCCGGCTAAATCATGTTTCAATTACATGAAATTAAAGTACTCCATTTTAGTATACTAAATAAAGTGTTAACAAAGTCCATTTTTTAGCAGTTTTAAGTTTTTTTGCTTACTACAATTTATTGTAATATGAAATAATACAATGTAAAAGCAAATGTGTCATCATCTAAACTAAAACTAAGGGTGCTTTTGATTATGCCATTTTTTTTAGTTTATGTGTCACTTTCTCTAAAATTTAAAAGTTTTTAAATAAAATAAATAGAAATTATTAAAAGTTTTTAGTTATAAAAAAATTTGAATAACTCAAATATTAAAATGGTATTTATACTGTTTTGGTATTATTTCTATAAAAAGTAAGTAAAAATATAAACGTTTCTTAATATACACAAATTGTAAAAAAATTACATTACAATAAATAAACTAAAAACATTTTTTTTTAAATTTACCCAGTATTGAGTATACCAAAATTAAATTAAATTAATTGATCAATTTTGTTAATATACATTATTTTTTTGTAGTATAATAATTTTAAATTATTATTTTTTTACAACCTATTACATAAAAAAATGTTTTAAATTTGTTTTATTTTACAGAAGATGTCCACTTTTTTGATGTTTAATCCATATTCAAAAATGCAAAAAGTATAGTTTAAAGCTAAAGCTATTTGCTCAATGTTCATTATAATTTTACCTCAGCCATTTTCCTTTCATTGTGTTGAATCTGCGTTGGAGTATGTTTTTTTGCTTATTCCACTTAAACCAGGTTTCCAAAACAAAAGATCATAAGGTAACAAAAGAGTTTTTTGCGACAGAGTATTTGTCCTTTTATAAGGAAAATAACTAAATGACTCTACAATTTTTTGTTTGATTTAAATAAGTTTATTTTTTAAAATAATAATACTGGGAACAGAATAAAGACATTATTAGTACTGTTGTAAAATTTAATTTCATGCTTTATATTATAATTTTATATATGCCTCCTGTTCTATTTACTTAACAAGTTTTAAATTGTTTGGCTCAATTCTGCAGTTAAATAAATAATTGGAGAAAATGGTTAAAACTTTTGTTAAAAAGGCTTTTTTATGGTAATGATAGAGTCTACGTTTAAAAGTAAAAGTAGTAAAATTTTAGATAAACATTCTTTATACTGTGTAAAGCTTTCGGGGCCATCTTCTGCTAAACTTAAGTTTTTGGGCTATTCGGCGGTCGTTGTAGATTTTGTTTCTTTGACGTTTCGCCAGCGCAAGTGGTTGGCATCCTCAGAAGGTTCCCAGTAGACTATTTGCGTACTACTGTAGTACGCAAGTAGTATATTTTTTCAGTAGTATAGGACATATCTCAAAAAAATATGAGTTTTTTTAATAGGAAAGTACTTTTTTTTAATATTTAAAATTATTAAGAAAAAATGTTAAGAAATAAAAATAACTTTTAAGTATGCAAAATTATTAATTTGCAAGATTTTTTTTAATTTTTATGATAAAACGATAAAGATTTAAATTTGTACATTTGTAAATACCTTTTTCTAAATTTAATATTTAAAGAAAGCTTAAGAACTGTTTAAACAGCGAAAAGTCACAGAAACTCTCGTTAACGAATAAAAAATTAAAGAAAACTTTTTTTGTAAATTAACGAGTTTGCACATTTAAAATGTATTTTTATTTCTTAACATTTTTCCCTATTATTAAATTCCTATATTTCTAAAAATAAGGGTACTTTCCCTATAAACAAAATTTATGTTTTCTGAGATACCTCGTATACTATTAAAAAAATAAATATCTAATGATGGCATTTTAGGTTATATATCATGCAGAACTTTTTATGTGGAATAACTTTTTTGTAAAATTATTAATAACTAGCTGACCCGGCAAACGTTGTTTTGCCATATAAATAATTTTTAAGTAATTTCTAGCCTAAAAATTTAAAAAAATGTTGTGGGTGGACAACCCTTATCACTAAGGGGCATAAAAATAGATGTTGGCCGATTCTCAGACCTACTCAATATGCTCACAAAATTTCATGAGAATCGGTCAAGCCGTTTCGGAGGAGTACGGGAACGAACATTGTGACACGAGAATTTTATATATAAGATAAAGTTTTTTATGTGTAGAGAACTTGGGCGGACACATTGTGTATTAAAAAATATCATACAGGGTGTCCAAGAGTATGTGACAATCTCTCAAATTCATATAGAACACGTTAAAATAATGCGACCAGTTCTCATAAACTTTTTATAAGGCTCCTCTTTACAAAGATATGTGCCCTTAAAGAACGCCCTGGGAATTGGTATTTGAAAAACTTTTATAGTTATTGGTATAATGAAATATTTTTTAATATCATAAATAAAGTGGTATCCCTATAATACTATTGCCTTCATTAGTTTTCCATAGGCGGAGTTACCCTTACACAATAGTGTTAATTATTTTTACACCTTGTATAATAAAGAAAGAAAATAAGTATTTTTGGGTAGCTTTCCTTAGCTAACAAAAGGAACTTTTGTTAGATGTCAACAAATTAAAGCGTTTTCTAAAAACAAGTTTTTGTTTAGTAGGGACATCTGAAAACATTGGGTTATTCTGTTGCAAATGGTATAGTGCTAAAAAAGACTTTAATTTTCACGAAATTAAAAAATTATGTTGCGGCATTGTAAAGGTTCTCATATTTTTAAATAACTAAAGCTGGAGAATGCATTAAATAAGAGAAAGCCCATGTCAAACCGACTAAACAAAATTATTAAATACAACCCTATTGTGTAAGGGTTAGTTCGCCCCTGGGGAACTAATAAAGGCATTTGTTTTACAAGGTACCAGTTTAAGGAGTTCTAGCTGGTATTTATCATATTAAAAATACTTTCATCATCCTAAGTACATAAAATTTATTTAAGAAAAACCGATTTTTAACTCGCTTTTATTACCTTGGGTTGTATCTATCTATCTATCTATCTATCTATCTATCTATCTATTTATCTATCTATCTATCTATCTATCTATCTATCTATCTATGTAACGGAATCTTTGAGCCTAATTTTTACCAACTCCCAGCGATTCAATTTCTTTGAAACTTTGCACGCGTATCAAGGACCGATGACAATGCAATAATTTAAAAACAGTATCCCGTTATCCTGATTAGGACCGCCAGGATAAATAAATTCTTTACAGATCCTAATACTACTCTTGACAAAATGGCGAAGGAATTTTTTAGTGAATAAACTGGAGCGTTTTTACATACATACATACATACATGCATATCGAACTAAAAATGAAAAATAAATAATAGTTTAAAAAACTAAAAACACGCTTTTATATGCAACCGAACTAAAAATTAGAAAATAATTTTTCATTACAAAGAGTTTCTCACTTCAGAATAAAAGCGTGGGGTGCTTAATATATTAAATGTTATAATTATTCTATTTGCAAATATCTATGAGGGAAAAGTTATGAAAAAATAGTAAAATGCACCCCACGCTTTTTACTCTGAAGTAACAAACTCTTTGTAATGAAAAATTATTTTCTAATTTTTAGTTCGGTTGCATATAAAAGCGTGTTTTTTAGTTTTTAAACTATTATTTATTAGTAGTGCCAGTTAAGGGCACATGTCTCTGTAAATAAGGACTTAAGAAAAAATTTGTATATAAACTTGTCACATTATCCTAATGTGTTCTATGTAAATCCAAGAGATTGTTCACATACTCTTGGACACCCTGTATAAAACATTCATTACTTTTTATAGTTTTTACCAATCAAATATAATATTTTTTCTTAAAGCAATACTGGTTTTCCATGGACGTGGCTTCCTTCGTTGTGGTTTCTGGCTTCACCCTCGCCAGAATAAATAATTTTGCTACGAATTTCTGCAAATAGTAAATGACTCAACATACGTCCGTTCTTTTTCTCTGGCCGAGGAGTCTTTTAAGACAAAATTACGCTGTTTCATCGTAAAATGTGGATGGGATCTGAGAAAATTGGCAGTTTTTGATGGTCCTTAATCACAGATCTTAAATAAGTTACTTTTGTAGGGCAATTATAAATAAATCAATTAAAAAGTTATAAATTGGCAAGGAATATAATTTGTTTTAAAGGCTTTATAGAATTTTTAAAATTAAAATTTTTTGTTTTATTAACCATGCCAGTTAAAAACAAGTTATCTTTTAAAATAAAAAAGGTTTAATTTAACTTAAATGTTTTACACTTTTTTTTGTTATTCTTTTTTAATAATGGTAAGGGTAGATTTAAATTCTATTGTAAGTAAGTTTTTGAAAATTAAGGTCAAAATTTTTAAAATTTTATTATAACTTTTATATATTGTATAAGCAATAGTTTATGGTATATCGGCCAGTAATACAATAACAAAACAACTCGCGTTAGATAGTCTCTTTTCCACGCATTGCCTATATGTATATTGAACTGGCTGATTCTGTATACGATATACATAATAAAGATTTTTGTTAAGTTTAGGTTTATAACACACATTTAAAAAGCAATATTATTATTAACAACCGCAGTGGTTTAGTTTACAAAATAAATTAGTTTTTCGTTATTCATTCCAAATTTTAGGGTATGTTCCTCTTCTGTTTTATTTATATATTTTAATTTTATGCCATACGCTTAACCCTTTTAAATTTCAATTTTATGTTTTAACTTTTATATTTATTAACCAAAAGAGCAGCGAATAATAACGATTATAATGCTGCAATATAAAATGCTAATTAAAAAAAGTGTATCAATAATTCGCTTTGTTACCATTAACGGCTCTAAGCATCTCTTATTAAGATTTTTGCATTTAAGTGGTTTAGTACAACCAAAAGTATATGAAAGGATTCATTAAATCATTTCTTTAATAGGAGTTACTTGTATGTATGGCCAATACGCTGTTTTTAAAAGCATTTCTGCTGTACTAAATAACTTTATTGTGAATATCTTGAAAACGGTTGCCTGGAGTCATTCTTACAAACTATTTCTATTTTGTGTAGAAAACATAGAGAAGTTAGATGGTTTATACAGAGTAGCACAAAAAGGTTGTGATGTTTAAGAGAAATTTTATTAGTGTTGCCAGCGCCCTCCAGTTTACACATAAAAATTAACATTAGATCTGAATTGCTGATGTCTAAAACTTCTAGATATAAGTTTTAATAAAAAAAAGTCAATATGCATCAAATATTACTATAATAAATTTAAAACATATTTCTTATTATCAACCCTTGGAGATTCCAAATTCAAATTTATTGTTCTATTTTAAAAACTTTTTATATTTTTTAAATAAAAGAACAGCGAAGTACAACGATTAAATGTTAATTTAAAAGAAAATAAAGTTTATCCATAATTTGTTTTGTTAGCATTGAAAAAGTACAACACATTTTTATAAAAATAATATTGGGCGAGCATGTACTAAACATCCTGGCAAAATATAAATATCTTTATTTACTTTACAAGAGGTATTTTTCTTTAAAAGTAGTAATTTGTATCTTGTCAATTATTTAAGCATAATTAAAATGATATCGTTTTGCTTTAAACTTTTTACTTAGGAGGGTGTTTAAGTAAACAAATGCAAATATATTATACAAAATAATTAAAAAGATTTTTGACATGATTGATGTCAGCAATAAATTGGACAAATTATTGTAGCTAAAACCTCAATTTAAATTTTTGGTTAGTTACGTGATTTTGTGCTGTCTGCCACGTTATTTAATTAATTAAAAAACTGTTTTGGTCGTAGGTAACTTACAGGTATTAGACTGCGCTAACGCACTATAAAAATATTGTTCATAACGACGTAAGAAAAATAGATTAAAATTTTCAGCCCTTATTATTAACATTAATAGGTGCATCATTAAAATTATTGTTTTTTCAACAATTTATTTCTTTTTTATACAAAATCTTGGAATATATCACCTTTTAAACTTTCGATCAATTTATATTCTTAAAAGAAAATAAAATTCTTTACAAGAAAGCTTTTCTAGTAAACTTTCGTAAAAGAGCCGTTTTCTTGTTATTGCGCCTTAAACATTAATTATTATTTTAAATTTTGTCACTTAGATAATGGATTTTTCAAACTGCAATAATTACCAATTTCTTTATAAAACAGGTATATTATATTCTTAAGGATAAATTTATTTCTTTAAAAGTCTTTAAAAGATCCAACACGACGTATCCCATGGCTCCGATCCCATAGGGCGTCGTGCGGAAGGCCATCCATATCGAAGACCACCCTCGCGTCCGCTCGGTCAGTGATCTTCGGCCAAATTCATTTGCCTCAGTAGACGAAGGGATCCAAGGACAACAGATTTCTGCATCTTCATCGCCAGTTGTTCGGGTGTATTTTTACATGCTGGAATGTACCTTATTTCCCTTGATATGCTATTCTTCATGCCTCCCAAAACGCCAATTATCAGGACAACCAATCGCACGGTATACTCCGGATAGAGCCTCCGAAGTTCGCCAAGAAGATCTTGATATTTGGCTCGTTTCTCCCGTTCTTTTATATCGATGTTAGTTTCCGCTGGAGCGGAGAACTCTATTATATACATGGTGTGGTTTGTCTTATCAAGGAGAACGATGTCGGGTTTATTCGCTTGAATTTGATGCGTTGTTGGGAACGCGTAGTTCCAGTATATGCGACAGTTGTCATTTTCCACTACTGCCTCAATGTCTCCGGAAGCAAACGGCAGTATTGCTGTTTCATCGATGCCGTAGTAATGCCTCAGGTTATAGTAAATTACCCGAAGAGCGTCATTATGCCGATGGATGTAGCTATTGACAGCATGCACTGACAATAAATGCATAAGGGTTTCGGGTTGCTGTCGACAGGCTCGACATGCGGTGTCAAGAACGTTGGAAAATTGGCTTCGGTACACCAATGTGTTTATCACCCCATCTTGGCATGCTAGTAAGAATCCTTCGGTCTCAGACTTAAGCTCCGCGGATTTCAAAACCCAAACGTAAGCCTTCGAGATAGATCGAGTCTATTGATGTTTCTGTAAAAGACTCCGTGCTGCGGCTTATTGATGTGATCTTCTAAGAGCATCTGTTGTTCGGCTCTTTTAACTGCAGTTGTTACAGCACTAGACTCCTGTCTTATAAGTGATTGGTCGTCATTAGAATCTATTTCAAATCTGAGACTGAATTTCTCCGCGGCTCGCTCGGCTGCCTTGAACAAAAATGCTCCAACATTGGCCATCTCATGTTCTTTTACTAACTGCAGCAGTGAATCCGTGCTTTTGGCAACCTGACAAGCAAGACTCAAAACCAAACGATCATGCATACACTCCAAGCTTAAAGGCCGCGACCTCCCTGATGGCGTGAGAGGTAAATGCGGGAGACTGATGAGCGGGGATGGATGCTGCGGTGAAGATGCCTCATTTTTCGTGTGCTAACGTCCAGTTAAGTGCAACTCTTCTCGCGTCCACTTAACTTCTCCAAACGAATAAAGCAATACAGGAACTGCTAGCATGTTAGTTGCAGCAACCTTATTCAATCCTGATAGTTCGGATTTCCATATTTTCCTTAAGCGTTGCCTGTAATTGCTTCTCAGCTCGGTCTTTACAGCTTTAACATCCTGAGTACGATACGTTTCGTTATTTCTAAGCGGACGGAGAATCGCGCTGTCAGCAAGTTGATCAGCCTCTAAATCGTTACCATATCGGCCCTTCACCAGCCTAAGTTTTACACATTTGTCAAGTCCGAATTCCATGCCAACATCTTTGGTATATTCGTGAACCACTTTAAGAGACTGTTGTAGATCTCGCTCACTAGTTGCATAGAGCTTCAGGTCATCCATATAAAACAGATGGGTTACCTTACGCTCTCTCCTTCCAGGTGGTCCACAACAATACCCCTGAGTCTTCCGAAGAGACACGGATACGGGAAACAGTGATATACAGAATAATAGAGGACTTAGTAAGTCGCCCTGAAATACGCCCCGTTTAAATGTAATGGGATCAGTAATGATTTTTGTGCTCCAGATGTTATGGAGAATTTAGATGTCCAGAGCGGCATCAGCTGTTCGATGCAACGAATTAGGTTAGGAGGAACCTTGAGACCTTTAAGCAGATGCAATAATAATTCATGCGATGTTGTGTCAAAAGCTTTTTGTAATCAATCCATGCCATACTGAGGTTGCGTTTGTATTGGATTGAGTCTTGTGTAATGCATCTATCGATTAAGAGATTTTCCTTGCAACCATTGATTCCTCTTTTTCCTCCTCGCTGCTCCCTATATCAGAGAGAATAGGATCTATTGCACTCAGTATTCTAGAAAACAAAATTCTAGTAAAAGCCTTGTAGCTGGTATTAAGGCAAGTGATTGGTCTGTAGTACTTTGGCTGTGTTAGATCTCCTTTTTTGGTATTAATATAGTCCGGCCTTCTACAAACCATTCAGGAATTGGTGTGTCTCCATTAAGCCACGAATCAAAGATTCTGGTCAAATACGGATGGGTACTGGGGAATTTCTTCCACCAGAAGTTATTAATGCCATCCGGACTCGGTGCAGAATAATTCCTTGCACCATCTAGGGCTCTTTTTACCTCCTCCGTCGTGATTGGTGGACTTTCGTGCTGGTTAAGTTCCTTGTCGGCACAATAGGCACTAAAGTTGGTTAAAGCAGGAGTGTCCCGTCGTAACGGCTTCGAGTCCTCGTAGAGATCCTTCCAGAACTGTTCCACAACATTTGCTTGTGGCGGATTTTCGACCGTTGGCGCTGGGTCTGCGAAAAAGCTAGAGGGTTTAGTCACAAATTTATTTGTATCTCTCAGCCCTTTAACCTTTTTCGTTAAGCTGTTGTTAATAACACCCAATGATCGTATGCGGTCTAGGCAACGCTGCTTAATGACCTGAAGCGTGATTCTGTTAAGTGTATGGTGTTTTTGGCGTAGATTTAAAGCTATTTTTCTGATCTTTGCCGTAAAAGGTCTGTTGGCTAATATATAATCCATTACACTTTGAATGGGCGATGCATCTTGCCGAGTTAGATCTATTTTTTGGCAATTTGCTGAATTCTGCGTTCGTTCTTCCGAAGTGCCTGGTGAAAGCTATCTGAGCGGTTGTTAGGAACAAGTTGTTTCGCAGCTTCATATACAGCGTTGTTAAGTGCCAAAATATCCGTTTGTTCTGAAAGTATGTCCCGAAGAGCGTTGTTTGCTTGTGCGATATCTTGGGATTTTATGTAAGACTTGATGTTGATGTTAGTAAGCCTCTCTGTTAGTTCGTTGTTGGCGTTTTCGGGGGCAATCTCTACTATTATTATTATTATATAAAGTATTAATTATTATAATATTAACTTTCAAATAATTAATTTATTGAAAAATGTTAAAAGACCTTTTTGTAAAGCACAAAATGTCTCTCTCAATTTGCCAAACATCCGTCCAAACTAACCAACTCGTTTTTGCGCTTCTTTAATACCAAAAAACTAACAAGCTCTGAATTACCGGGCACTTGAAACGACATGAATTTCGTCCACGTCCACGTCCGCGCTATGTGGCTGGGTATGTGGCGTGGAGCGGCACGGCGAATTGTTGCAAGTCTGGACGCGGCCTAAGAATATTTTTTTATAAAGATATTGATATTCATAGTTGTTTTAAGAATTCAGAATCTAAGTGAAAAAATTTAAAAAATTTAAATGTTTTAGGCGCGATTACGAGAAAACGGCTTGTTCCATGGAAATTTACTAAAAAGCTTTTTGTAGAGAATTTAATTTCCTCTAAGAATATTTTATACTATATATTGATCAAATGTTTAAAAGTCACAGATTCTGGGATTTTGTATAAAAAATACAGCAATTTTTAAAAAGACAATAATTTAATTAATGCACCTCTTAATGTTAATATTAAGGAATTATTCTTTAAGGATATTTTTTTCTTCGTTATAAACAATATTTTCACAGTACCGTTAAAAAGAATTGTTTGTTTTTTTTTGGCTAAGTAAAATATGTATATTTAAAAAAAATCACATTAAATGGTAATTACCTCAAAAAGTTTAAACTAATTTTTCGAATGTTTTAGATATTTCTCAATTTAATCATTAACTAGAATTTTGGCTTAGTATTGGTTTTCTATCGTCGTGGTTTCCTTCGTTGTGGTTTCTGGTTCTACCCTACCCAGAATAATTAATTTCTGCAAATAGTAAATGACCCAAGATACGCCGTCCTTTCTCTTTGGCCGATAGGTCTTTCAGGACAAAATCACGCTGTTTCGTCGTAAAATGTGGGAGGGATCTGAGGAAATTGGCAGTTTTTGATGGTCCTCAATCACAGCCAACTATTGCGTGACGGTGCTATCCCGAGAAGTCGATTGCCCTGGAAAGAGTGGAGAGAAGCTATAAAATGCCGTAAAGAAGATTTGTGTTTTTGATATATATCCTGTTGGTAAAAGCGTAATAATTTTACAGATAGAAAGGTTTTTTTTATGATAAAGAGAATAAAGATATGGGTTTTATCAGGGAACATAAAATATGTATTTCATCTAGGATTTTCTTTAAAAAATAATAATATTTTGTTTATGTTTAACAAAAAAGGAAAAGAAGTTACAATAAAAAGATTTAATTATTTTTTAGGTTTGGTTTATGTTATAGTTGTTATTACAAAAAGTTTATTTGTTACGGATATTATTTTTGCATTTTAAATGAAAAAATTTGTGCTGTTGTTTTAAAATAATATTTATAGCATTATAAAAAACAGGGGTTTAAAATTTATTTTTAATGCGAATTCTGAGTTTTTTTAATTTAAATATTCTGTATTGTTTAAATTCGACTCGCAGTGCAAATAAAAACGTGACTATACATACATATGTATAGTTAATTCGGATGTTAAAAACAATTTAATCTCTTACTTTTATTGGATACTGGTTATTTTAAAACAATTTTTGAATTATTATCCACCAAGTAAATTTTTGTCGGTATTGACCCGTAAATAATATAAATAATTTATTATTTTCCTAAAATAGGTAAATATTTTTTAGGCAAAATTTAATATACAGTGTGTCTCAAGATAGGTATAACACTTGGACAAATTGACCAAGAATGTTTAAATGTTAGATCGGCATGTAAGGAACACTCTTCGCATGGTTCAAAAATATAATATATGTCGTAAGCTTATTGTAAATTCAGTGTTATTATAATATACCTAGGCTTTTATAATACTACACACAAAAAATTCTAGTTTATATCCAAAACTAAAACCACTCTTGACGGGATTATCTTGTATCACCTGTAACTCCTTTTGCGCCCACAATAACAATATTAAGACAAGAAAACCCTAATCTTATTTTTAAAAACATGCTCGTTTTGAAATTCGAAATAAGTTTTTGTTTAATCAAGGTAGCTTTGTATCTAATCAAGAACTTGTTAAATTTTGGATGAAGAAAAATTATTATTTTAAATAAATCCTAAACTCATATTATTTTAATTACTTCTACAGTTCTCTCAATATTTTTACTGGCTTTAACCAATTATTTGCTTTAGGATTTACTCAAGTGTAACTTCTTTACCTAAAACCTCTACATTATCGACCTAATATTAGCTATACTTGGATTGAGTTTAAGCATCTTGCTTGGACAGTAATTCTATTTGAAAGTGCCGCGAAGAACACGCGATGCGGTGGCGCTCACCTCGACCAATAGCAACGCGCTTTGCGGCGGGATTTGATCACGCCATTTTTCATGTGTCCGAGATTTGAGATGGTGTATAGCGGGTGTGAATGTTTATGTCGATTTGAATATGGAATTGGAAAATTTGCTCACTGAATGGGAAATGATGGATTTAATCCCCATTTTTCCAGGTAAGTACACAAAGTAACAGTACAGTAACATTTTTTATATCAGGTGCAAAATACTTTTATAGGTTAGAATAACTAAACGTGTTTAAACAATTTAAAAAAAAATCCATATAGGTAGGAATATGCTTTTAAGGTGGGTTTTCACGCTCATGCAATTTGCAACAAGTTGATTTGTGCATGCCATTTGTACAAATTAGACTGAACTATTTATTTACATCCGTTTTTACGGGCAAATATATTTGCACAAATTTGCTGGTAATTATCTACAAAGCGGACGCATCGCCGATTTTAATGAAATTTGGTATACGGGGGTTTTGTGGGCGCTGATCACGAATGTGAATTAATTTTGAGTCGGACTCGTTTCGTTCTCGAAATATTCATCTTTAGACTTGATAACCAAAACTAACCTGAATTCACTATTTCTCTCCTTCTTTTTGCACTCAATTCTTAATTAAAAGGTAAATTGGTACACAATATTTGATTTCCACCTCTAATAACCCCATTTTTCTATTTATTTTAACCGTTTTTTCTATAAAATCGCAAAGCTTCACATTCAAATATTTTAATCGCAGTCTGTCATTGTCACTGCCACTGAAAGTGAAGCTTTATTATTCTATGGAAAAAATGGATAAAAAATGGTGTTTTTAGAGGTGGAAACTAAATATTAAGTACCAATTTAGCAGAAAACTCAAGAATTGAGTGCAAAAAGAAGGGAGAAATAGTAAATTCAGGTTATAATTTTATGAAATGTGTTTAGGTATAATACTGTTTGTTTATAAGGCATGGCTCTTCTATTTTATGTTAGATTACTTTTAAAATCTCTTGGTGCTTTTTTTTAATTCTTCCAAAAGTATTCGTATTTTCAGTTCATACAGGGAACAAAACTAAGGATGTTTTAATGTTTTTAGAAAGGTTTTGCTTATATAGCTTAGGTAGTATATTTAGCATTAAACTAAAAGCAAAACAAATTATATTTTTATCATTCTGTTAATTTCAGGTGCCTGACACAAAAGAGTTTCTATCTGTCTTTACTGCTTGAAACTTGTTGAAAATATGGAAAATGTCCCAAGAAGGTCTTATGAAACAAGAGTAGTATCCAGTTTATCATATCTTGTAAATTTTAATATTTTTTAAGTTCTAATATTTTAGTTAAAACAATATAAAATGTATTATACTTTTTAGTGTACATTTTAAATATTTAGGGCAATATTATTAAATTATGTGTTTTTATTGTGTTTACTTCAAATAATTATTTTTGCAACTGGGTTCATACCTTAAATAAAATTCAGGGCGTCCTTCCCGTAATGACATTGATTGATATAAAATACATTGGAGTCAAGAAAATTTTAAAAATTGTGTCACATACTAAGACTGGTGGAAGACTTATAGGACTAAACTATTTTGTAAAATCTGACTCTTTTGATTATATCGAAAAACTAAAATTTTAAAAATATATTGTAGTTTAGTTTTGTAGCAGTCTTAAAATGTGAAACACTTTTTAATTTTTTTTGGCTCTAATTTATTTTATGTCAATCCATGTAATTCCTGGGCGGAACTCAAAATGTATTCTAAGATATGAAACTATTTGCAATAATATTTAATATGCTTTGTTTAAACTTACCGAATTTTAAACTAAGCAAAAATAGTGTTTGTATTAAAAATAGTTATTCTTTAATAAAGATAATTTAGATTTAACCTGAGAATTGCATATAATTAATGCAATAATTCTTATACTTATTCCAAGTTTAGTTATTCTTAAGCAAATCGCAATTACAATTTTCATTAAAAGATTACTATACTTAAATAAAGCCCAGTTTGTTTTATATTAAGAAAGCTAAAATATTCGGCCCAGTATAGCTATACTTATTTAAATAATATATAAAATTAAATTAAATAAATTTGTAATATTGATTAAGGGGGTATATGTTTTCTCGAACAAGATTAGTTAGTTGTTATTGCGGATATATGAATGTAAGCTTGCATTTAGTCAAGATCATTACTCTTGAATATAGTGGATATTTTTTCAGTGTACTGGGCGTTTTGTAAAATAAGACGAATTGCTAAGAATCTTACAATTTACTTAATAATTTTAGGCATAATATTATACGCCTGCACCTTGTTAGGCTTATTGTTACAAATTAAACTTTGCGCGATAGTTTTAGAATTCGACTGCATTAAATCCGTCGTATTATAATATGACCGACAGTATATCAGCCGAATTGTATTTTAATCATTGACTTTGAATATTTTAATAAACTATTAAAAATATAAATTAGAAATGTGGATTATTTACTACAGCATGGTCCGCTTTTATGACATCTGCTAGTACATTTCATATGGGCTTTAAAACATAAAGTCATATTGAGGCGGACATGGTTAGTTCTGGTTAGTTAAATCTTTTTTTTAATTACATTTATTAAGAAATGGTCATGGTTAGTTCTAGTTAGTTTTTTTTTATTGGATTTATTAGGAAATTTAAAAAAGATTTAACTAACCCGAACTAACCATGACCGCCTCAATGTGATAGTTTTGCATGACCGTCCATAGCGCTAAGAATCAACCAAATTACTATGCTTAGCAATTCGCCTGACAAACCGCCGCCAGTCGTATTTAATGGATGTCGGATTCTGAAGCAATCACGCTAGAAATAATTTCTAACAATAAGCCCAACAAAGTGCAGGCGTATAATATTATGCCTAAAATTATTAGGTAAATTGTGAAATTCTTCATTATTTGTTCCATTTTACAATATGCCTAGTCGTATTATAAAACCCTAGGTATAATTTAATAAGACTGATTTTTACAATGCATAACAAACCTAAATGCCCGGCAAGAGGAAGTAAAATAAAAAAAAATAAAACGTAATAAAGATTTCTTTTAACTTTGGCCCCTTGCCTCGTGTCATGTATTTAAGTGTTAATACGTAATAAGTAAAAAAATAAACATAAACAATTTTTTTACTTTAATACTTTAACTTTAAATTTTAACACTAAAATACTTAAACAATCTTGTTCTTTTTAAAAAATTCAAGTATATGAATCTTGGCCTTTTCATTATTTAAAAACATAACTTACCCTGTATGTTATGAATCAGTTTTGAACCATGCGATCCGTGTTTCCAAACACGATTTCAAATTTTAATTTTTTGACCCTTTTGGCCTTTTGTAATACCTTGAAAACACTGTAAAACAATTTTTTTAACATATAAAGGCTAAAATTTCGTGATTATAAAATACTAAGTAATTATACATAGAACTTAAGGTATCAATTAAAATATATTACCTATTCATATGCATTTTTTAAAAACTTATATAAAATTTTTAAATTTTACAGTTCCATCATTAAGTTATGGGATAATATTTTCTGAAAATTACTGCAACTTAACCCCATTTTACCCTATAATGTTGCCGTAACAAAATGATATTCTTTTATAGTAAGTTATGGCGTGTTAAAAATGGCCCATTACTAAAATTGCCCTTTGCAAGCACTGGCGAGCAAAAATTAATTACTTAATAAAAAGTCTATAGTTATTACAAAATGCTAATATTTTTCAAGTAAACGTTGTTTTGTTTATCTACATTTTTATAAAAAATTATTTATAAATTAAAAAAACTGTTTATTTGAACCAAGAAAAAAGTAAAAATTTATGGTATGCAGCTTTGTTATAGTAAAAATATAAATAAAATAAAATAAATTTATTTATAAGTACATATTTTTAAAACAAATATATAAGAAAAAATAATAATTAAAAGTATAAATTAAATAAACTGTTTTTGACCAACACATTTACACACTTACACACTGTTTTACATTTATATATAAGTAAGCTTTAATATGCAGTTTTACTAGAATGAAAGCGGTAAAGTAGATTTTCATAAAATTTTGTTTTAAATGTGTTTATTTAAAAAGTACAATGTTGCTTTTTGTTAAACTTGGATTTTAACCAATGTATGTTTAAAATATTTTTAAAGCTAAGTTACTTTTGTACCACATTTATAAAAGAAATTTAAATTTACCAACTAATAAAAAGTAAGTAATAGTTTTACATTGTTTACAGTGATATTAAATTACACATATTTGTTAAAAAAGTCAGTTCAAAATAGTTTACCCTATTATAAAATAAAATAAAGCTTTGATTTAAAATTAGATGATTTGCATTTTTTTCTGTTGTTTATGTTCTTATGGTGATAACGAAAATAAAGTAAGGTACCCAGATTTCAATTTTACTATCTTGGTAATTTTTACCAATAAGGCCATCTTAATTTTTTCTTAACTTTAATATATACGATATACATATTAAAGATATGTTTTAACTTTAGGTTTATAATTTACATTTTTATTGTCAGATATGCAATTTTTAAAATTACTTAAATAAAATATTGCAAGAAACTGACATGATCTTTTTTACAAAATAAATTTGTTTTGTTTATTTAAAATAAAGTATTTATGTATGTTTTTCTGTTTTTATATATTTAGTTTTTGTACCGTAGACTTAACTTCTTTTAATACCTAAATTTAAATAAATCTAAATTTTATATTTAATTTTTCACTATTTAATTTATTTTACCAAAACAGCAGCGAATAACAAAGATTGCCATACTGCAGTATTTAATTCTAAATATGAAACAAAAACTGCTTTATTTATAATTTCTTTTGATAAAAAAATACAAAACATGTTCATAAAACTACTAATGAGCGACCATTTATAAAACAGCTCAGAATGAAGAATTTTCTATTCTTTATTTTGTTTTTAAAATGTATTTCTTTATAAATAGGTGTTAATTGCTTGTTAATTATTTAAGAATAAAATTTAGTGTTTTATTTTAACAGTAACCGGCATAATTGTTAAGCCTAATTAAAACTTTTTTATTTAAAATTTTTATTTTTGATAAAAATCTGTACATATGCTTAAAGTTACAAAACACTAAATAAAGTTTAAATTTTTCTCAAATTTATAAATTTAGAATTAGAGAAAATTACCTTTATTTTTAAACCTAAACAAAACAAAATCTGTAAAACTTGTTTTAAATTAAAAGTTGTGGCAAAATTTAAAATAGAAAGTCACTATTTAAAAATCGAAAATATTTCGTACTTTTTAACTAACTCCATATATTAATTAGATCAAACTAAATAAACAGTTGAAAATATTCCTTAATTTAAAAATTGCTTTAGATTAATGTTTCACATCGTTTTCGTCTTACAAAGAACGCTTTAATTTTCATGATTTTTAAATTTATTTTCTTGTCTTTCTGTAACAATATTTTATCATAAATTTTAAATTATATTATGTAAAGTGAAAGCGATTTCTTTAAGACGAAAACAATTATTTATTTATGTATTTTTTTTAAACCAAAAAGTAGCATAAATATGTTATTTTAAGTGACTTAAATGTATCAAATGTTTTAGAAATACAAAATATTTAAAAAAATTTAAACAAAACGGCAATTATTTAAAAAGTTTATTTAGTTTTATCTAATCGCTCTACAGGCTAATATTTTGTTTAAAATTCAAAAATAAAGTAGTTTTCTCTTACGCTTAACTTATAAATTTGCGTCTCTCTCATTTATGTTAGGAATCATTTAAAGTTTGATCAGTATGTTGTTATTAGGTTTGTTCCAGCAGAATGATGAAAACATGTTAGCAACAATCGTAAAACGCAGAAATTGTTACAAACATTAGTCAGAAATGTTGGCAACAGTTTTCTGCTGGAACGAAACATAAACAAGGTGTGCATACTGCTTGTACGTCAATACAAGAAAGGTTATGTTAAAATATGTCAGTAATGTTTGAAGAAAGTTTGCAAACTTTTCAAACAGTTTCCAACATGTTTTTAACATCTTAAATCTACTGCTGGAAAAACTAACAATTGTATAATGTTAGAAACATGGCACTGCTGGAACGACAAATTTGACGTGCGCAGAATCCGAACGGTTGCAAACATTTCTGACAGCCTGCTGGAACAAACCTATTGAATGTTTGTAAGTTTGGGGATATGCAGAGATTTTTATCAGAAATAAAATTTCCTGAGAAATAAAATAAAACTTTTCGTATGCTTCAACAATTATCAAACATTTTGAGGTTATTTTCTTAATTTAAATATATCCTTGACCATTAATTTTTTTAGACAATCCATTAGCAATGCCGTTTTTTAAATACTATATTTGTTATAAAATAGTTTTTATCCGGTAAGCAAATGGGTGCCAGTCGCTTCTTTATCGGATTTTAGACTATAGCCAGGATCATAATAATTACTATTTAAATTCATAAAAGGAACATACTTTGTATAATAATTAAAGTTAGTAATTTTGTTTTATGGGTTTTCATCTTTATTTCTGGTTTTTGCGAAGTGTATAAAAGCGAATACTAAGAAATCTAATTATTTCTTAAGCTTTTCTAAGGCTATAACTCTGACAAAGCAATTGGGAAGACCTGCCGAAACTTGGTATTCGATAGCGCGGCAAAAAGAAATTTATTTAACGAAAAACAACCTTTGTTTCGTATTTTACCTTTGAGGCAAATGATTGCTTTCTTAAGACTTTGAACCATATGAATTTTTTGCTTTATCCAAATTCAACAACTATGTGGCTTTTTATGTTAAAAAACATGTTTATTTACTCGTTAAAAAAATTATACCAGACATTTTTTTATTTGAATGTTTATTTGATATTTACCCTTAATTTAACATATTTTTGTTATTGTAAATAAAGACTTTATAAAAACAGAGTATTCAGCAATACCTTTTAAATAAAAAAATAATTATTAGGATAAGCCCACAAAGTTTTTTATTTATTGAAAACAGAACCACATATGAAAAAAATATTGGCCTAGCGTAAGTTTACATACCCGTTTAAATCCTAAAATATTTATTAATCAAAAAATGTATCCTAAATGATTTTAATTAAATTAAGCTTATGGTAGGGGAGCCCAAGAGGGAATCTCGGGATTTACTACAGCGCGGCAGATTTATATACCGGAGGATACCTTGTACCCGGTTAAGTACCGCCACCAAATATAGGCTCAGTATATGGGGCCGATCATAAAAAACAAAAATATATCCATCAGAAATTGTCAAGCGCGTCAGATAAAGATAAGTTTATTACATTTATTTAAACAGTGTATATTCCACTAATCTGACAATTTAAGAGTGACGTAAAGGAAACAAAGAGCTACAAAACAAACGTCAGTTACCATTTTCGAACGTGGCTACTTTTTAATTTTAAAAGAATTAATTTAGGGATACTTAAATATACAGGGTGTAACTAAATAAGTGTAAAACATTTAAGGAGGTGATTCCTCATTGAAAAATATGAAAAAAGTTCCTATAAACATGGGTCCGAAAATGCATACTTTCCAAGATACAGGGTGTCCAACATTTAGGTTCAACATTCACCTTCTTTAATCTTCAGTTGACCATCACTTTTTAATGTCATTAGATAGTCCTTAAAAAGTTAAGATAGGAAAGTAAAATTAATTTTGCTTTATCTTTGACTGTTTTTGCTCAGTAAATCGTCAAAATTCAAAAATTCCCTCCCAAGAAACATGCAATAAAGTGATTTTTATTTTTTTCTCGAAAACGAAGCAAGATACAAAAAACTTCAAGAAATAAAAAGTTGTCTTTTTAGTTGCTTATTCTAAAAAAATAAAAAAGTTACAAAAATGTCAGTGGCGTACATTTTTTTACAATTATTTTCGATAAGATGTCCCGTGAGACGCCACTGGACTTAATAATTTTAATTTAATTTTGCCTAACTTTGGCCCTTATTACTAGAAATAACACTGAAAAATTTTAAGAAAATCGGTTACAGGGTATTCAAGATAATTACAAAAAACCTATTTTATTTAAAAAGTTTAACACCCTGTATCTTGGAAAGTATGCATTTTCGGACCCATGTTTATGAGAACTTTTTTCATATTTTTCAATGAGGAATCACCTCCTTAAATGTTTTACACTTATTTAGTTACACCCTGTATATAATACGATACGTCCCGAACGATATCCATAAGGAAAAACAATAATAGTATTTTTTGACATATTTAAAGTCTATAGCCCCTTTCCCCACAGATGAAAAGGTATACATTATATAACATTTTATTCATTTTATTATCTAAGCCAATAAGTCTTTATGACGCTCGATTAAATCCCCATTTAGCATCGTGGGCTCCTTAACTATTACATTATTTTTGGATTTTTTCCTTTGAAATCTCCAGCCTCTTTAAAAAATATAGGGTGTGACGTGTGACAGAATGTAGATAAGAAAATATAAGATCAGTGCCAACATAAGTAAGAAAAGTTTATATAAATATTGGTTCGAAAGTTTTTCGTTTTAAAGATGCAGGGCGTTAAACTTTTTAAAAAACTAAAAATTTTAATAACGCTTATTTTAGTAAAAATGTTGGACTGGATATAAACCTTATTAAAATAAGTATTTATTGTTGTTGTTACATAATTGCTAATAAGAAGTATATTGTTTGCGAGATACAAAGTGTCAAAGCTTTTATTTTATTTTGGGTATTATTATACATTTCAATATTATTGAATTTTGTTTACCAATTCGATATGTGGGTTTTTTTTTAATGTAAGGAATCAAAAGCCCTTTATATTTTTGCTGTTAAATGTATGGGAAGCCACTTTTAACTTTGGGGTACTTTGGTTTTGTTCAAAGTGTCATTACTTCTTTTTGCCTTGGTATATTATGATTACAGTTGATAACTGGCGTTCTTCCATACTTTTTGCACAGAAAAGGTATATTTGAAAAATATCGGTACAAGCAACTGTTTCCAAGATATTTTAGTTTAAACATTTTATTACCTACACGTAAAAAAATTCTGTTTTATTTAGGTCCCTCTCGTTTCTCTACAAGGTCTTTACAAATTGGCAATACAATTTTCTCACGCCAAAATACAATGATTAAACCCTATTTGCCTTTTAAGTTAAAAAATAAATGGAAAATTTGACACCCTGTATCTTGCAAACTACCAGGTAGCTCTGGTAAAGCGTGAATGAATGCAATGGCAAACTTTTGTATGGAATAAAATGCTTAATCAGAAATATCTCAAAAATGATTGCTCGTAGCGATATTTATTAGATATACTTTTATTATACAAAAAATCTGGCAGAAAAAAACTCTATACTAAAATTATAATATACCTGTGCAAAAAAATATAACACTTTGAACTAACCAAAGGACTGCCGGTGGCTCCCTATACATTTTCCGACAAAAACCTTAGCATATTTAGATTCACCACTTCGAAACATATTTTAAAACCGAATTTTGTGGAAAAATATTCTATAATAAATAAAATATTTATTAATAATTAAAATAAAATACAAAATTTGACACCCTGTATCTTGCAAACGATCAATTTTTTGACTAAGGTAAATTAAATTGGATCGTTGTATTTTGGCCAAAAAAACTGTGGAAGAATTTTATATAGACCCTTAAGAGACACCCTGTATATTAGGATTTATTAAGTTGCTCTTTATCAGTTATTTACCTCTATTGTAATTTTTATTAAATATCAAAGCAAATTTATGTATTATAAATAACTTTTCTTTACCAAACCATCTGACATAAATTCATTTGAATTTAATATTTAAAAAAATTGTTCCTAATTTGTTACTAAAGAGAGAAAAAAATAATCGATGCCTTTTAACTGTTAAAAAAAGACAATATTTTTTAATCCAAAACACTAATTTTCATCGTTTTAAATTATTAAAAATACTATTATTTTTAGCTTTAGAAAACTTTGTCTCTTCTGGGCGTATTTCTTTTTATTTAAATAAGAGTAACGTAAATTGTATTTTAAAGTGGTGATATTTGGATAGAAACATGTAGGAATTTTTTTATATGCTGCCATCGACTTTTAACTTTAAGCAAAAAGGATAAAAAAAGTGCTCTATAAAACAAATTACAATATTTTATAGTGCAATCCTAAACACTAATTTTCATCGTCCTAAATTATTAAAAATACTGTTATTTTTATAAAAGCATGTTAGCTTTAAAAAACTTTGTCTCTTATAATTTAATAGCAGTTTAAACATAATATTAAAGTAACAAAATTAAGAACGCTTAGCTCTCTCTTAGTGCTTATTTTCTCTTACAAAAATCACATTTTTGTTTATACTGCGCTCGAAACTTCCAAAGTGATTTAATTATCTTTTGGGCGTATTTCTTTTTATTTAAATAGGGGTAACGTAAATTGCGTTTTAAAGTGGTGATATTTGGATAGAAACATGTAGGAATTTTTTTATATGCTGCCATTGACTTTTAACTTTAAGCAAAAAGGATTTAAAAAGCGCCCTGGATAAAACAAATTACAATATTTTATAGTGCAATCCTAAACACTAATTTTTATTGTCCTAAATTAATAAAAATACTGTTATTTTTATAAAAGCATGTTAGCTTTAGAAAACTTTGTCTCTTATACTTTAATAGCAGTTTAAACATAATATTAAAGTAACAAAATTAAGAACGCTTAGCTTTCTCTTAGTGCATATTTTCTTTTACAAAATCACATTTCTGTTTATACTGCGCTCGAAACTTCGAAAGTGATTTAATTATCTTCTGGGTGTTTTTCTTTGTATTTAAGTTAGAGTAACGTAAATTGTATTTTGAAGTAGTGATATTTAGATAGAAACATGTACAGGGATTTTATTAATATTTTGCCATCCACTTTTAATTTTAAGCAAAAAGGACAAAAAAAGCGCCCTGTAAAAAACAAATTTTAATATTTTATAGTGCAATCCTAGACACTAATTTTCATCGTCGTAAATTATTGAAAATACTGTTATTTTTATAAAAGCACGTTAGCTTTTTAAACCTTGTCTCTTATACCTTAATTGCAGTTTAAACATATTAATAAAATAACAAAATTAAGAGCGCTTAGCTCTCTTTTAGTGCTTATTTTCTCTTACAAAAATCACATTTCTGTTTATACTGCGCTCGAAACTTCGAAAGTGATTTAATTATCTTTTGGGCGTTTTTCTTTGTATTTAAGTTAGAGTAACGTAAATTGTATTTTTAAGTAGTGATATTTAGACAGAAACATGTACAGAATTTTATTTATGTGTGATGCCATCTACTTTTAACTTTAAGCAAAAAGGATAAAACAAACGCGCTGTAAAAAAATTACAATATTTTATAGTGCAATCCTAAACACTAATTTTTATCGTCCTAAATTATTAAAATATTGTTATTTTTATAAAAACATGCTATAATCATAAAATAACAAAATTAAGAACACTAAGCTCTCTCTTAGTACCTTTTTCTCTTACAAAAATCACATTTTTGTTTATACTGTCATTCGAAACTTCGAAAGTGATTTAATTATCTTCTGGGTGTTTTTCTTTGTATTTAAGTTAGAGTAATGTAAATTGTATTTTGAAATAGTGATATTTAGATAGAAACATGTACAGGGTGTTCCACTAAGAGAGGTAGTCGGCTATATCTCAGAAACCATTCGTAGTCGAAGTTTAAATTAAAAATATTTTTAGTAAAAGTGACCAAGATAAATTGCTGGAAATTATTTTCAAGTTCGTAGGATGGCCGCAAGGGGCGTAATTGTAAACTCAAAATAGAAATTGCGTTTTTGTCAAAAATATCCCAAATTATCATATATGAAAAATTCTTTTTTAGCATTTACACCAAGTTTAGAAACTATTTTATTCGAAGTATTTTTTCGATCTTTTTAAGTTAAGGGAGGGGGAGGGTTAAATGTTACTTTGGAAAAACGTCTATAACTTTTAATTGACTGCATCGATTTTAATGAACTTAGTTTCGTTTGAAAGGTCTTTTCTGTGTGCTTGCTATGGATTATTAACTTTGTCAGTTCAGCTCTTTTCTTAGCCGGTAGGTGGCGCTTTTCGGAAAAGTCACAGATTTTTGTAGTTTTTCGGAAATTTTAAATACAATGATATATACCTTTTCATATATTTAGATAGAGAAAAAAATTCCTAACAATGTAGCGAAAACCGAAATTAAATATATCTTTTCAAACCGAATATATTAGCGAAAATAAGACGTAGAAGCGTAGCGCCTTTGACGACACAGCATTTTCTACCTACCTATAACTAAACTTCCTTATCAAGTAAGCTTTGGAAATACAAATAAACAAAAAATTAATGACGTCCCAAATGTTCAAACTGCCTGCCATCATTCTGAATGCATTGTTCCAGTTTTTGCCTTGTTGCTAAGACAGCTGTCTCCAATTCTGCTCTTGATATGGTTCGAATAGCGTCCCTGATTCTTTGAATCATATTTTCCCTTGTCGTGGGTCTTGTGCAGTAAACTAGATCTTTTAATCTACCCCACAAATAGAAATCAAGGCAGGTCAAATCGGGAGACCTGCAACAAAAAAGTAAGGAAAAATCTATTTAATTTTCCTAGTAAAAATAGTATTGATATGATAATTAAAAAAACTTTACTATTTGCCTTTTACTTATAGATATACCTAAACAATAGGCTACTACTACCTTGGAGGCCACGGAAATAGGCTACCTCTTCCAATCCACCTATCAGGAAATGTCCGATCAAGAAACCTTCGGACATTCATTGCGAAATGGGCTGGACAGCCATCGTGTTGGAAAAACATTGTTTGTCTGGTCTCCAAGGGCACATTTTCTAAAAAAACTGGCAAGTGATGTTCCAGAAAATTCAAATATGTTTGCCCATTAAGCGGCTCATCCAAAATAAATGGACCGATTACTTCATTGCCTAGAATGCCGCACCAAACATTCACGGTCCATCTTCCTTGGTGTTGCACCTCTTGCATCCAACGAGGATTAGTTTTTGACCAATAGTGCATGTTGTGTTTATTGACTCTACCGTCACTATGAAAGGTAGATTCGTCAGTCCATAGAATTCGGGATAAAAGGTTCCTGTCTTCCACAACCATATTTCTCAACCAATGACAGTAGTCTAACCTTTTGTCGTAGTCTTCAACGGTCAAAGCTTGGTGCAGCACAATATGGTACGGGTGTAACCTAAGAGAAAGGTTACTTTTGATTATCAGGATCTAATAATAACCTAATAATCCTTTTGATGCTTGCATCTGGGAAAGGCTATTTTTCAAAATATACCGTAAAACGGGTTTAATTTGGCACCGGGGGTAACTTTCGCAGGTCCTGATTGGCTTGCCTGTGCACAATGCAAACGTTGGGAATGAGGAAAGAACGAATCTATATTATAACTACTTAAATTGCGAGGAAATGGAGTTCGACAGCGACGACTCAGAAATAGACATTATAATCCCATAATAATATAATAATTATTATTTACTTAATAAAAATGCAAATATTGTTATCTACAGGGTCAAAGTTTATATTTGTTGCTATATTGTTGCATGTTGTTTTGTGCAATGATTTACGTTGATACGTGGAGTTATTAGAATTAAGTTGTTATTTTTTAATAAACAAGTGCATTTTTGTTACAAAAACGTTATTTTAATAAAGCTAATTTGTGATATTTTAGAACAAAAATGATCATTAAAAAAAGTGCCAAAGAAGACTTTATAAGCAGTCTACTTTCATTTTTCTCAGTTAACTTTCGATATTTTTTATTCAAATTCAGCATCTACAGCCCCGGTGATATTTGTTACAACGACATTTTTCTTGTGAAGTGTTTGGAAAGATTTAAAATTTATTGCCAAATATGACCCAAAATCTGCCAAAGTAGCCCCGTTTTACGGTAATAATAATCTAATAATTACCTATGTTCCTTCAGTATTCGAAATACTGTAGTCTGAGAAATACCTAAATCACTTGAAATTACGCGAACGCTTAACTGAGGATTGAATTCTGCATAAGCTAAAACGTTGATGACATTTTCTTCAGTTCTGCTGGTACGGCGTCTGCGGTGTAATTGGGGAAGGACACTTCCCGTGGTACGAAAGCGATTTGCTAAAGAAGTAAACATTCTGCTGCCATACCGGCGTCTATAAGGATATCTCAATGCATACTGCCTTGCAGCTATAGTCGCATTTTGCAGACACTCAAAATAAACAGCAATAATATCAATCGCTTCTTGCAGCAACAAAGGCATTTTTAAATAACACAATACACTAAGTAATACTAGCCAATAACAAAGACACAGCACTAAAAATAATATTTTGAAATGAAAGTTGTTGAATTTTTGACATTTCAGCATTCTCTTTTTTTCCAAAGCTTGCTTGATAAGATAGTGTAGTTATAGGTAGGTAGAAAATGCTGTGTCGTCAAAGGCGCTACGTTTCTACGTCTTATTTTCGCTAATATATTCGGTTTGAAAAGATATATTTAATTTCGGTTTTCGCTACATTGTTAGGAATTTTTTTCTGTATCTAAATATATGAAAAGGTATATATCATTGTATTTAAAATTTCCGAAAAAACTACAAAAATCTGTGACTTTTCCGAAAAGCGCCACCTACCGGCTAAGAAAAGAGCTGAACTGACAAAGTTAATAATCCATAGCAAGCACACAGAAAAGACCTTTCAAACGAAACTAAGTTCATTAAAATCGATGCAGTCAATTAAAAGTTATAGACGTTTTTCCAAAGTAACATTTAACCCTCCCCCTCCCTTAACTTAAAAAGATCGAAAAAATACTTCGAATAAAATAGTTTCTAAACTTGGTGTAAATGCTAAAAAAGAATTTTTCATATATGATAATTTGGGATATTTTTGACAAAAACGCAATTTCTATTTTGAGTTTACAATTACGCCCCCTTGCGGCCATCCTACGAACTTGAAAATAATTTCCAGCAATTTATCTTGGTCACTTTTACTAAAAATATTTTTAATTTAAACTTCGACTACGAATGGTTTCTGAGATATAGCCGACTACCTCTCTTAGTGGAACACCCTGTACAGAGATTTTATTTATATTTTGCCATCCACTTTAACTTTGAGCAAAAAGAGATAAAAAAACGCGCTGTATAAAACAAATCAACAATATTTTATAGTTGCAATCCTCAACACTAATTTTCATCATCCTAAATTAATAAAAATACTGTTATTTTTATAAAAGCATGTTAGCTTTTAAAAAACTTTGTCTCTTATACTTTAATAGCAGTTTAAACATAATATTAAAGTAACAAAATTAAGAACGCTAAGCTCTTTTTAAGTGCTTATTTTCTCTTACAAAAATCACATTTCTGTTTATACTGCGCTCGAAACTTCGAATATGGTTTAATTATCTTTTGGGCGTATTTCTTTTTATTTAAATAAGAGTAACGTAAATTGTACTTCTGAAGTGGTGATATTTGGTTAGAAACGTGTATAGGGATTTTATTAATATTCTGCCATCCACTTTTAACTTTGAGCAAAAAGGATAGAAAGAAGCGTCCTGTATAAAACAAATTACAATATTTTATAGTGCAATCCTAAACACTAATTTTCATCGTCCTAAATTAATAAAAATACTGTTCTTTTTATAAAAGCATGTTAGCTTTAGAAAACTTTTGTCTCTTATGCTTTAATAGCAGTTTAAACGTAATATTAAAATAGCACAATTAAAAACGCTTAGCTCTCTTTAAGTGCTTATTTTCTCTTACAAAAATCACATTTCTGTTTATACTGCGCTCGAAACTTCGAAAGTGATTAAATTATCTTCTGGGCATTTTTCTTTGTATTTAAGTTAGAGTAACGTAAATTGTGTTTTGGGGTAGTGATATTTTGATAGAAACGTGTACAGGGATTTTATTTATATGCTGCCATCCACTTTTAACTTTAAGCAAAAAGGATAAAAAACGCGCTGTATAAAACAAATTACAATATTTTATAGTGCAATCCTAAACACTAATTTTCATCGTCCTAAATTATTAAAAATACTGTTATTTTTATAAAAGCATGTTAGCTTTAAAAACTTTGTCTCTTATACTTTAATAGCAGTTTAAACATGTTAATAAAATAACAAAATTAAGAACGCTTAGCTCTCTCTTGGTGCTTATTTTCTCTTACAAAAATCACATTTCTGTTTATACTGCGCTCAAAACTTCGAAAGTGATTTAAACTGCATGTTTTGCAACGTTGAAGTGGGATGTCAAAAGCTAAAAAAATCACTTTGGGCAATTCATTGCTTTTTAAAATACAGATACTTTCTTAAAAATAGTTTGTTTTTGGTAAAAATAAGTATTCTTTATTTAATTGTAATAAAATTCGGAAGCTTTATTTGTTGTATTTGGGGTTGATTTAGCTTTAATTTAGTTAAATTTATTAGGTTCAGTAGCTTTTGAGCGTTATCTAAAAGTTTATTTCTAACCAAAAAACTACACACCACTGACTTTAATGCATTTTTTATATTTAATGCTTTAGTTAGAAAGTAGCAAGCTACAATAAATTTAATGAAAAAAAATAAAAAAAAGCAAAAGACTTTTTTAAGCCCGCTTATTTTCCATAAGAAATTCGATATTTAGCCAAGAAAACCCTATTCTATGGAATCATACCATGTCCAATTTTGTTAGTATTGGTTAATTTTTTTCTGCACAATTATATTGTTATTTAATTTGGTTTAAAAAACATCACCTTGACAAATCGAATAAAGTTAAAGAATAAATTTTCTTTTATTTTTAAGTAAAGCATTCTGTTTATTATTTCACATTTTTGTGAATAATAAAATTTTTGTTTATCAGTTTTTTTCAGTATTCCATATTTTTTCCATAACAAAATTAAAATACAGTGTGGGCCAAATTAAACTTGAACATTTTTTAACTAATAATACCTTTTTGATCTGTTGCGCCTGTCTTTTTCATTTTTAAGGGGCTAATGGGTAGGTATGTTTTCTCTAGGTTTGCCAATTTTACACAAACTTGTGAACTCAGCAACCCGATTGTCAACTGTTTTTTTTAAATCTTTAGTCTTAAAGAGCGCGATAAAAGCTACTAGTTTGCTAATTTAAACTGTTCATATCATCATATTTTGAGTAATAACGAAGTTACAAATGACAGACACTTAATTGGGATGACCCTGTATATGTGGGCTTTAAAATACCAACATTAAAACACAAAAATAAATTACAAAAATTATTTTTTTATTCCAAATTAACACTTACGTTGAAACACCTGTGTCCGTAATATCTTTATCTTTCAGCTAAATTATAAAAATATTTAAAATATTTAAAGTAAAATGTAATAAGTATTTCCTCAACCCGGTTAAAAGAAAGGTCACTCGTGACGCTAAGTATCTTATATAATGTCAGATTGCCCTTTAAAAGTATCGATAAATTACTATTTTGCATGTTTAAATAACACCATTTTTGACAGTCCTATAATTAATAAATACATATACAATTGGTTTTCTTTGCTTTCTATATTATAATGTACAGAATATCCACGGATAGGGATTTACATAAGGAAAAATGAATAAAAAAATAATAATTTTTAAGAAAAAATTATTTCCAATATTTTCTTTATTTTTTTGTTAAAGGAATACAAGTCACAAATGGAAAATAAGGATTTTGTATACAGGAATAGCAAAAACTTAATTTTTTATTTTTCTTATTTATAATTTTTAAGCCAAATGTCTTTAAATGTTTGTTTAGAATAAAATTTGTAATCAATGGAAATATTAAATAAAAAATAAATAATTTGGCAAAAATGCCTAATCACATTTGAATACAGATGAAAACTTGTGTTGTGTATGGAATTGAGGGCAAGCATCTAAAAAGCAAGTTAGTAGTTTTCTCAGGCTATTAAAATATATATATATATATATATATATTTAATACCAAAAAAATGTCCAGTTTTAATACCCCTTTAATATTAACAAAGAATATGTAAATTCCATTTTTAATAAGTTTTTTAAATAAAGCTTTGCCTAATATTAAAATTATAAATAAAAGTATAGTTAACGCCTGAAGAAAAATAATGTGTTTTTAAGTTTTCCAGCACCTTGTATGCAAAGTTAATATTTTTATGTGGTAATTTTCATTTTTATCATAAATAATTTTATCTTGAAAAATTATTATTTTTTTATCCAGTGGTCCTTTTAAAAACCCCTCCGTGGACAGTGAGTATATTATTAGTCTTTAATTCGAGCAAAACCTTGTATCCCTTTGTTTGACAAGAATTATTAAAATTATTATAAAGTCTTTCTAGTGAGTCACTACAGAGAAAAATTAGAGAAAGTAAAAAGAATTAAATGTTTAATTTTTTGTTTACGCCACTGCATTTTAACAGTTTAGGGCTTATTCATTTATTATTCGTTTATTGGTATTTTTTAATGCAAATTCTTTTAATTTCAGGTAAGTAACATAGATATGAAACTAACAAGAGCTTAGGATCTTTAAGGTAAGTAATTATATTATATAATTTTTAATATTTAAATAAATTAACGTTTAAATTTAAAAAAGGTAATATTTTTTGCACGTTTTTTTATTAAAGAGCTTTAAAGTGCTTTTGCCTTTAACAATATAATTTAATTAAACTATATAAATTTTGAAAAGACCAAAAGCAAAAAATATTTATTAATTAATCACCTTACCCAGTAGCGTAGCGTATGGAAATATTTTCGTATCTGCAAAGACCCTTTTGTCGATTAAAATACAAAAAAAGCATGATCTGTCCTTACCACCTTACAAATTATTAACAGAACATGATCTAGATACGCGGCAGCCTGTCAAACCCAGTTAAAGCACGCCAAGTAAAATATTACACTAACCAGAACAAACCACTTGGTGTCACTTTTTGTTATGGAGGGGTCCTCTCAACCTATTGAACGTAAGAACATGAAACTAAAACTGTTTTTATTTTTTCATCAGAACAACTAGAAACTAAAATTTAATGAAGCTGGCTAAAACGGTTATACAGATATGAAAGTCCAAAAGTCGTCAATTTTCCACTGACTGACTGACTGACGTATAAATTCAAAACTTTACCCATTTCCAGATGATTTGAAAAAGTTAAATTTGAAATTCAGCTTGGTAATGGTGTGAAAGCGTAAGAAAAAATCTTAAATAAAAAGAGGTAAAAATATAGGGGCTCCGCATACAAAAAGTTTTTTTTATTGTAGCGTTTGGACCGTTACGAGTGAATATCTAAATATTAAACCATCTTAATATATGTATTATAATATTTGCCATTTAACAAAAATATTAAACTAAAATTAAGTAAAAAATAAGTGGTGTCCCCATACAAAGACTTGTAGTACGGGCTAAAAAACCTGTCAACGTTGTCTGTCGTCGGTGGCACCCGGAGCCAATTCGTTATATCGCCCGGACTTAGCTAATTTAAACCGGAAGTGTGTCAATGTTTTTTTTATCACTGCTTATTATTATACCCATTTTTTAAAGAATTTAATAACCAGCCACAATGCATTGAATTTAATTAAACACTCCTATTAACTTTATAGTAGCCTGTCATAAAACAACAAATGCACACATTGCACATTTACCTGCAAACAGAAATTTTTCAGAATGCAGGGATAATATCATCATTTTTAATGAAAAAATAGTAAATAATGGTTTTTCGGGTTTAAACGTCGGCATCGCAATAATGTAAAGTGTGATACGCCGTTAGATTTAAAATTAGAATATTATTAAGGTAAAAATCAAATTTTTTGCCAAGTTTTTAATACTATCGAAAATATGGCCATCCTCAGGAGTTTGATGATAAAGTACATTTTTTTTATAAAAGATCCTGTAAAATAAATCGCTATTAAAAATGTATTTTAAGAAGTTTAAGAAAATACCACATTAATTATGTGTATCCCTTATAGTTTTGTAAATATGGTCATTTAAATCTCAAAATTATGATAAATTTATTATATCACAGATTTAAGCCATTGGCAGCAATAAGTTTCGAGCCATAGATTAAATTGGAAAAATATCTACAATTTTTTAGATCTGAATGCCTCTATTTTTAAAACTATTAAATATAGACTCATCAAATGTGATATTTTCTTAAAGCTTTTAAAAATATCTTTTTAATTGTTTGTTTTAAAATAAATAAAGAGTCGTGTATTTTATCGGAAATCGTCATTTTCCTTACCCACTAAGGTCAAAATTGTTTATTTTTAATTATTGAATTTTATTTTATGCTCTTTATGGATACATTTTAGTATCATTTAAAGTCACTTTCATTTTTTTCGCAAACACATTGAGATACTACGAAAATACAACAGACTAAAAATAATTAATTGCTTAATAATAAAAAAAATATAAAAACGTCAAAAAGAGACAGTGGCGTATATTTTTTTATCAATAATAGTTGCGGTGCCCACTGAGACGCCACTGGACCCAATAATAATGATCTGGTTAGGACTAAATAAGCTCCTCATTACAAAATAAATGTAATAATAAATTACCCAAATCGGCCTAAGCATATTAAAATTATTTACAAAAAAAACTGATTTTTTTCTTAAATTTTAACGCCCTGTATCTCAGTAAGGAAGCAACTCTGGACATATGTTTATAAAAACTTTTTTTATAAAACAACATTAAGAATCACACCTTGATGTTTCGTTCCGTTGTTAGAAATAACACCCTGTATATAAAAAATGCGTTTGTACTATTAAAACCTGACGATGGCCATAATTTCTTTTCAAATGATTTTAAAAGTTTTTTTTTCAATTTCATTAAATATACAGGTTAATTTCTATCAAAATATCAAAGAGCTTTAAAAATGCCACTAATTTAAAGTAATAACCAAGTTACCAATGACGAACACTTAATCTGGGTCACCCTGTATAGTATGGAGGTAATTTGCACTTTAACTTAAATACATTTTTTAAATTGTATCATTTTTATTACTTAGGTGAACAAGAGTAAGTTATTTAGAGCACGGTATATATTTTGTTAACTATTTTTAGCTAAAAAAATAAATTTATAATGTCCTGCATTGAAAGCAGGTAAATTTCGTACATAAATCTATGGTGGATGGGCAAACAAGTATAAGTCAAAAACTGACAATTCGAGATAAACGCGTTTAAACAATTTTAATGCTGGTGATTTTATAATAAATTTGTATACTATTTAGTAGAAATACAGGTTAAGCATGTTTAGAACGGTTTAATGACATATACTGTTTGGACCAATGGATGCAGGAACTTAAAATGTGAACAAAATTACCTTATACTTATTTTCAGTAAATGTTGACTTATACTTGTTTTCCCACCCACCATAGAAATAATATTTGCACGACCACACAGAAAAATTTCAAAGCAATATAATTTGACGTTATCCGTATTGTGTAAACTTAAAATTTAAAAATTCAAAAAAGAAGCTAAAATTATTTTTCGTCAATTTCTTGTAAAAAAAAATTTAAGAGAGTAAAAACTCCTTTTAAAGCAAGGTTGCATCCGTCTGAATACAATACAATCTGGCGCTGCAATCAAAGCCAAAGGTCTTTTTTCAGAGCTTGAGATCACCGATTGCAGAACGGATTCGAACCATTTGGGTTTCATCAGTATGTTATAGGAGATATCAACAAACCCTTAAAGAAATTATGTCAACAGAGGGTGTAATAGGCAAAAAGCTACTGCGTTTATTCGCCATCGCGATTTCTTAAGGAATTTCTTTATGGTTCGTTGTTATCTCCTATACCGTTTTAATGAGAATTAATAATTCGAAACCGGTCTGCGGTTGGGTAAAAGCTCTGAAAGAAAGACCTTTGAGTAGTGTGAAAGTTCGCATCGCCAAATTGAATTTTATTTGACAGATGCAACCATAGGACTTTTTTTTTTGCTCTTCAAAAATTTAAACCTCCTTTAAAAATTTTTGTTTTTTGCCACCTTAACCACGTCCCCTCAGCCCATGGCCCCCTCAGAAAGTCGATATGACTGCCCCTGGATGCAACATTGATTTGCAATGAAATTACAAGCAGTAAGAAGTTTTTACTCTTTTATTTTTGTAGAACGATTTCATAGTAGAGAAAATGAAGCTTTAAAAAGGTAAAATCTGGCAATTCTTTGGTCCTGCATGGATTAACTTGAAATTTTAACAGGGTTAACAAGGTAGAGCATAGCCCAAGGATCAAACCTAATCAAACCGAAGGGCGCCAAAACCCTGGGCGTGGATGCCAACCCCCTAGGGGGTGAAACATTTTTATTACATTTTTACAACAGAAATTGATTTAAAAAGTAATTCTTAGCAAAAATGCTCCATACATTGTTTTTACAACACTAATATTTTTCAAGTTATTTGCGATTAAAAGTAACAATTTTTCGACGTAAAAATCGACCGTTTAATGGGGTTTTCGCTAGTAACTCGAAAAGTATGCATTTATCAAAAAATTGTACAAAGTAAAATTGTACGTTTGGAAAAGATCAACAAAATTATCTTATAATTTTTCTACGACTCAATTATAACTAAGATACGGAGTGTTAATTGTTATTTGTTTTGTCAAATCCAAAATGTAATATATTTAAAGTCAAATAACGGAAAAATTCCAAATTTTTCGAGAAAAATTTCTTAAACCAGTTTTGAAGTACATAATCAGATTTTTCTTAAAAACAAAGAAGACATTTTTAGCTTAAAAATTAAGAAAGTTATAATTAAAATAAGGTCATTAACTAACTTTTTCCACGAAAACATCAATTAACCAACCCCTAACTACCCGCCTAATTAAAGTTGACCTTAAATCTTTTACAATTCTCTTAATTTATGTATTGGTAATACGTCTTAGAAGTATTAGCAATTAAAAATGTCTAATTTCAAAAATATTATTTTGATTTTTATGCTTCGAAGTGGCTTATTCGAATTTTTCGAAGAAAAATTGATTGTTTCTTTTTTAACGCATCTTCTTTGTTTTTAATGATAAAAAGTTTTTTAAATTGGTTTTTGTAGGGATTTTAGGAACTACAAGGCTCTGTACGTAAAATTCCTTAAGATCCTCTGGTTTTTAAATGGGGTGAGTTTAAAGGGCTTGAAAATGGTGGGTGCTACTTGTTCGTAAATAGAGGATTTTAAAGGACTACATCTCGCCAAATATTCACTGTACAGAAAACCTACTTTCAGAAAAATTTTAGTAATTAAGAAACCTGCAATTTAAATTTTTAATATTTTGTTTTCTGTATTTGGAAAAAGAAAGTTAAAAATATGAAATTGTAAATATCAAAAATCATAAAGATTATTTTTTGCCTGAATTACTTTTTCAATCGGCTTCTGTTGTTAAAATGTACTAAAAATTTCCACCTCCTAGCGGTGTGGGGGTGGCAACCACCCTCAAGGTTTTGACGCCCTTTAGTTCGATATAGGTTTTGTACCTTGTGCTTATCTTTTGTTAAAATTTTAAATCGATTCATGCAGGACCAAAAATTCCCAGTGAAATGCTTCATTTCCTAAATCAGTTGTTTGTCAATTACAAAAGGTAAATAACTGATAAAGAGCATCTTAATACAAGATGTCCAGAAAGGTGAGGTTAAAAATAATAGGGGTGATAGAGTGAGCCAAAATAATGTTAGAATTTCACATAAAAGAAGTTCTATCGCACTTCGTTAGGAAGTTATTGACCTTCAAAGTTGTTATATAAAAGAGTTATTTTAATTATAACTTTTCAACTGTTGCCACAGTACCAATGATATTTAGGCTACTAAATAACCTCATAGTAATGCTTCCTTCCGTAGGTAAACGGCTGTTCAGTAAGTCGGGATTATACAGGGTGTGAAGATTTTTTAAAATTTAATGTATGAATTTTTAACATTGGTAACAAATTTGACATTTTACTTTGACACTATAATTCCTTTATCATTTTTGTACAAAAAAGGTATACCTTATTTAAATCGATATCTTGGACCGTTTTTTTACTTATTTTCGTTAAAAATCTTATTGCTGTTTATCCTTTTCTTAAATAATTTTATTATCTGCAAAGCATGTTTCATTTTTAACGTTAGATAAAACAAGATTAAATTGTATTTTTCAGTGGCTATATTCGCCTAGAAACACGTACAAACCTCGTCAATACTTTTTCAAGCCTTTCAAAAATAAATAAGAAAAGGAAAAAACCTTTTAACAACGTGAAAATAAATAGAACTTGTATCGAAAAGCTTAGAAGTTTTAGTCAGTAACATAAAATATAGATTTTTTTTCAGTAATAGGTTTTGTATTGTAAAGGTAAGACAGAAAAGCTACCAATAAGAAAGGTTTAATATGTAATTAAATATTTTCATAGAAATGTAAATTTTTCTTATATTTCCTGGATATGAAAGTTACAGCTGAAGTGAAAGTTTGAATTTAATGGAAAAATTTGGGCAACACATAAGGTAAGGCAATATTAGGCTTTTTTAAATAACCTTGTAATACAGGTTGTTTCCTAACTGATGATTTGAAACTTAAGGGAGTGCTTTCTTATGTCTTTTTAAGAAAAAAGTGTCCATAAATATATGTCCGGACTTGCTTTCATGCTGAGATACAGGGCGTTTTTTTAAAAAGTCGGAATCTTTTAAATTTCCTTAGGAACCCTTTAACCAATTAAAATAAAATTTGGGACACCTGTTTAATTTGATAAGGTACTTGTAAAGCTTTGCCTAGATTAGTTTGGTTGGGTCCAGTGGCGTCTCATTGGGCACCACAGCCAATATTATTTAAGGTATCTTTCCGGAAAGCTGGAAAGCTGCACGTATTCAACCTATTCCCAAGAAAGGATCTAAATCTCTTCCATCTAACTATAGACCAATTTCAATTCTCTTAGTTTTTGTAAAGTAATGGAAAAACTAATTAATTCACAAATTCTTAAGTACTTGGAAAAACACAAAATTTTGCATGACAGGCAGTATGGATTTCGCCACAAAAGATCTACAGCAGATTTTCTTTCCTTCGTATCACACTGCTGGAATAAGTCTCTTATATCATCTTATATCTCTAGGTGAGTTCCAGATCGTTGCTCTTGATATATCCAAAGCTTTTGACCAGGTCTGGCATGCCGCACTTCTTAATAAACTTCCCTCCTATGGTCTTTCAACTAAACTCTGTACTTGGCTCTCTAGTTATTTATCTGATCGTCGTATATCAGTTATTGTGGACGGCCATTCTTCATGCTTTCACCAAGTAAATGCTGGAGTCCCTCAGGGCTCAGTTCTGGCACCAACATTGTTTCTTCTTCACATAAACGACCTTCTCTCGTCCACAACTAATTCCATTCATAGTTTTGCCGACGATAGTACCCTTCACTCCAGTTATCAGGTTCCTAAACCCATTACTAAACCTGACTTGAAAAACAAACGCAGAGCGATGCAGATATCTCTTTCGCAGGATCTTAATTTAATATTGGATTGGGGCGCTAAAAATCTCGTTCATTTTAATGCATCCAAAACACAATCATGTTCCTTGTCGCGAAAAGAGTCATCAAATACTCATCCTCTACTTATGAGCGGTCAGTTTTACAGAGCAAAGACACCTTTAATCTTGTGGGCGTCACATTTGAAAGTAACCTTAACTGGCAAAACACATTGTATCTATAGTCACGGCAGCTTCAAAAAGCTTGGATTTCTCTGTCGAGCCAAAAAGTATTTTTCCCCTTCTAATTTATACACTTTATATGTGTCCCAAATCCGACATCCCTTGGAATATTGTTCTCATATCTGGGGCACGGCGTCCCCCACAACCCTAAGCATTCTTGATTCTATTCAAAAAGAGCTTTTCGTCTCATTAATGATCCTTCACTTACAGAAAGGTTTCCCTCTCTTGCACATCGTCGGGCTGTTGGGGATTTATCGCTTTTTATAGGTACTTTAATGGCTTCTGCTCTGAAGAATTGTCCAGTATAGTTCCTCCACTTACGGTTCCCAACAGAGAAACTCGTGGTTCCGCGCGTATGCTTCCCTATACGGTCCAACTGGACAGGCCCCGAACTTCCCACTTTGTTCGTTCTTTTATCCCTAGAGGTTCTAGGTTGTGGAACCTGCTGCCCGCGGAGGTCTTTCCTTCCCCCCAAATCTTCAAGTATTTAAGTCCCGTGTCAACAAACTCTCTCTTACCTCGCTTAAGACACCCACGGTACGTTAGTATTTAGGCTTTTAGCCTTCGTGGTCTGTCCAAAGATAAAAAAAGAAAGTACGCCACTGACTGACCACTGAACGCCATGAATCCACATTGCCCACATATTCTTTGACACCATGTATATGGTGTTCCATTTAAAATAGTAAAGTTAAGAGAACTTTTGGTTTAAACAGATGTGCCACATAAAATTTGAAACATTTAAAATCTGCATCCTATTTATTAGACCAAAATTTCCGAATCCTGTAACACTTTTTAGAAAATGACAGACTAATTTTGTGGGCAACCGGTATTTAAAAATGCCATGTTTAACACAACAAATAAATTAAAGGCTTCACACAAACGGGCTTTATTGCCTTTAATTATGGTAATGAATTCTTGTCTAAATTATATTCAGAGTGATATTTCAGTAATCGCTTTCTAGACCCTTTTAATATTTATTAGGTAGTTAAGGCCATCTCGATCCTATTTAATCACATATTGACTTTTTGTCTCGTTTCCAAGGGGCTGACCTTTGTCTCCAAAGATCTAAAGTTGATTATAAAACATGCTGAAAATTACGTGGGCGTTATTTCTTTTGGCCTAGACATGATAATTTGTCTACATTGTTTTATCAGAGTCTTGAAAAGTTTAACTTTTTTGTAATAGAAGTTATTAGGGTCGATTACACAATATGATATTAAGTTTAACCTTTAGGTTTATACAGTGCTTGTCTAAATTCAGGACCGCCTCTCCTAACATCTGTATTGTTTGGTATTTTTTCATAAAAATTTAGAGGCTTTAGTAAAATAACATAAACCAAATTTTAGACAGGAAATAACAGATATAAATGTAGACATGATAATTTGTCTACATTGTTTTATCAGAGTCTCGAAAAGTTTAACTTTTTTGTAATAGAAGTTATTAGGGTCGATTACACAATATGATATTAAGTTTAACCTTAGGTTTATACAGTGCTTGTCTAAATTCAGGACCGCCTCTCCTAACATCTGTATTGTTTGGTATTTTTTCATAAAAATTTAGAGGCTTTAGTAAAATAACATAAACCAAATTCTAGACAGGAAATAACAGATATAAATGTAGACATGATAATTTGTCTACATTGTTTTATCAGAGTCTCGAAAAGTTTAACTTTTTTGTAATAGAAGTTATTAGGGTCGATTACACAATATGATATTAAGTTTAACCTTAGGTTTATATAGTGCTTGTCTAAATTCAGGACCGCCTCTCCTAACCTCTGTTTTGTTTGGCATTTTTTCATAAAAATTTAGAAACTTTAGTAAAATAACATAAATCAAATTTTAGACAGGAAATGACAGATATAAATGTCAAACTGACAGCTGGGCGCCATTTAAAAAAATAATAAATGGAAAGGGGGTCTTGTGACACCTTATTTTTAAGCTCCCGACGAGTACTTTATAACTCCAGAATATAAAGTCAATATCTTTCCTACTACAAAATGGCGCTACTTTGAAAATTACCTGAATACCTCATTAGATAGCCTTATTTCCAAATATAATAAAGTTAGATACACATAATTTAGATTTTTTTTAATCTCTTTTATTAATATATTTAATGGTTATATTGTGATACTATACAGGGTAGGATAAAATGTATATTTTTTTAATGACGCACCCTGTACATTAGATCACCATTAAAAACATATTTACTAGACCTTTAAGAAAATACCAAATTATCTAATTTTATTAGTTTGGATAATATGACCATCCAAATCAGGTATTCAGGTAATTTTTCAAGTACCGCCATTTTTTGGGGGTTAAGGTATTCACTTTATATCCTGGGGTTATAAAGAACTCGTCGGGAGCTTTAAAATAATGTGCCACAAAAACACCCTTTCCATTTAAATTTCAGGAGCTTTAAAATACTGTGCCACCATTCCATTTAATTTTTCTTTCTAAAATGGCGCTTAGCTGTCATTTTGACATTTATATCTGTCATTTCTTTTTTTAATTTGGTTTATGTTGCCTCACTAAAGTTTTCAAATTTTTATGAAAAATTACCAAACAATTCAAAAGTTAGGGAGGGGGTCCTGACTCTAGACAAGCACTGTATAGGGTCTTTCAATATGAGTGATAGTATTTCAAATAGAGATTTCTCGGCTTCTAATCCATATATTTTAAATTTCTAAGGGTTACTATTAGATTAGATTAGATTAGATTAGGAGGTGGATTGCATATCCTCTAACACTGCAACCTGCTCAGGTTTATTGTGTGTCCTCCGTCCATAGGTTAGAGCACGCTATCCAAGCCGGTCTGTTTAATCAGACTCCACAAGCTTGAAACTGGCCCCTTGGTATATCTTGCCGCTTTAGGTTTTCTTCACCCAGCCTTGCAAACCGCAGACGACAAAGGGCTTCGCAGTAGCACCATACGTGTTCTGCGGTTTCTTCCTCCTCCTGGCAGAACCTACATAGGTTTTCTTCTGCCAGGCCCATAGTTTCCAGGTGTTTATTCAGTCTGCAATGACCTGTCAGTTGACCCACTATTATTCTTACTGCCTTCCGGTTATAATTCAGAAGGTCTTTTGTAAATTCTGGCGAGTAAGCCTTGATGAACACTTTCGCCTGACGCTGTCCTGGTGTTCTCCTCCACCAGTCTTGTGATTCCCTCATAATCCATGATCTAATGGATGACCTTACCTGGCATGATGGAATACCACAGTAGGGCTCAGGACCTACCATTGTCCTACCAGCCCCTCCTTTGCCAATTTATCAGCTTCTTCATTGCCTTCGTGGCCTTCGTGTCCTGGTACCCAGGCAATGGTTAGCTTGTTGGACGCACCCACCTCTTCCAGGGCAATTACGCAGTCCCGCACCAGCTTGGAGCTGATTTTGCATGAACTGAGTGCCCTGATGGCTGCCTGGCTGTCCGAATAGATTACTATGGTTTTATCCTCATAGCTCAAGTGTTACTATACAGGGGTTTCACAACTTATACGACAAGCTTTAAGGGCTAATTCTACAATAAAAATATGATAAAAACTTTTTATGAAATATGTTCTAAACGTCTTAGTTTTTGAACTACAAAGTGTTAAAACTTTTAATAAAATTATGTTTTTTAATAACTTTTATACCAACTTAGATATTTTGAAAAAATTTGGGGAACGCCTCCTATGCACCAAAAGAGATTTTTGGCATACAAGAAAAAAAAATTACCCGTGTTGTTCATAAGGTGTTTAATGTAAATATTTTTAAAGAAAAAAATAGTAGACCACTTTATTTTTCTGAAATAAAAATATTTTTAAAATGCCCATTTAATTTGGCACAAATTTGATCTTTTGACATTTTTTTATTTGATGCACGGTTTTCGAGTAAATAAATAAAAACAATTTTAGCACATAGTCATTTCGTATGAAAAATGACAAATTCTACAGAAAAAATTACTTTCGATAGGTATATATTCTTTAATTACATAGGGATTTGACCATGCCGAGAAATGGTTTTTATTTATTTACGCGAAAACAGTGCATCAAAAGAAAAAATGTCAAAATCGAATTTTGTTAAACTAAATGGAAGTTTTAAAAATATATTTTATTTTAGAAAAATGCAATGGCGTACCTTTTTCTTCCTAAAAATATTTTCTTTAAACCCCTCGTGAACGACACTGGTTAAATTTTTTTTTAGTATGCCAAAAAATGTCTTTGGTAAATAGGAGACGTCCCCCAATTTTTAAAAATATTTAAATTGGTATAAACGTTATTATAAAAAAACACAACTAAAAGAAAATAACACCCTGTAGTTCAGAAACTAAGACGTTTAGAGACATATTTCATAGGAAGTTTTTCCATATTTTTTTATTGTAAAATAAGCCCTTAAAGTTTGTCGGATAAGTTGTGAAAGAAGCCTGTATTAAGTATAGTGTAAAGTGTATGATGCAGCGTCTGATTCTTCTCAATTGGTTGGAAGTAATTAAAAAAAATATTATTGAAGTGGTAGCTCAGTTATGTAAATAAAACTTCTTGTTTTTACTGTGCAAAATTAACTGAATTTTATTTCCTTAAGATCGTGTACATAGGTCTAAAGAATGTTGATGCCTTGATAAGAACATCTATAAAAACACTTGTTTACGTTCTTAAAAATATACCTTTATAAAGTAAGAATACTTTCTAAATAATATCACATCTTTCCCCTTTTACAGATAAATAAAAGAAAACCTTAATTATATTAAACTAATTAATTTACCAAGGAGATTTTAAGAACTTCTACTAATCTTTAATCTTAATATGACTTTAAACATATGACGTATTAAGATTTTTAATATTTAATAAAACACGTACATGTATATGTTTATTTATTTATTTTTTTTTATCTACTTTAAAGTTTAGCAGAAGTAAAAATACACTAAAATATATTATTAGATATCACCAGAGTTCATCAACTTTGATGAACGATGATATCACTAAGAAAATCGGTTAGGTGTTTTGACAATTCTACCGTATCTAGTAACAATAGATTTTATATTGGGGTTTTGTAAATTTTCATGGGAATTACAAATCTTATTATTTTTATTTGTTACAAATTTACTTATAAATTTTCTATTTCTAACAATAGTACTACCATCTAATTTTTTAACATATAAGATCTATTTCGATATTTATTTTTAATAAATGCAGGGTACCATTGTTTATTTTGTGACTGTACTAACACTTTCTCTCCTTTTTTAAAAGAAGTTAAGGGCTTAGAAACTTTATCGTAATACATTTTTTGCTTAAACTGTTTGTTTTTTAAATCTCTTTTTACTTTTTTAAGATTAATAATTTTTGGTTTTAGTAATGATTCATTAACAATAACGCCATCTCTTAATCTTCTAGAATGTAAAATTTGGGCTGGAGACCCTTGTTCACAAAATGGCGTATTTAAATATTGCAATATCGAAAAATATATGTCTTTGTTCTCTTCTACTGCTTTTTTCATAATATTTTTTATAGTTTGAATTGTTCTTTCTGCCATTCCATTGGATTGTGCATACCGCGGACTGCTCATAATGTGAACAAAGTTCCAGGTTTTTCAAATTTTTTAAAAACTAAAGAATTAAATTGAGGTCCTCCATCTGTTACTAAAAAGTTAGGTATTCCATATTGTGCAAAAATTGATTTAAATTTTGATATCGTTGTTTCGGATGTAGTATCGCCTGTATATTCCGAAATAACACAAAACTTTGAAAAATAGTCAACGACAATGAGGTAGTTTTTATTATTAAATGTAAATAAATCAGCACCCAGTTTGTTCCAAGGTACATTAGGGATATCATGAGGTAACATGGGCTCTTTAGTAACAGATTTTTAAATTTTTGACATGTTGTGCAGCACGATACAAAGTGTTCAATATCTTTTGCCATATTAGGCCAGTATACAGAATCTCTTGCTAGTTTCTTAGTTCTTTCTATTCCTTGATGTGAATAATGTAAATGTTTTAAAATATCTATTTTAAGTTTATCTGGTACAACTATTCTGTGGTTTTTGTACAATATGCCATGTAGAAAAGATAATTCATTTTTACTTTGTAAAACTGAAATAAAACTGCATCCATTTTTTTTATTTTATTAGGCCAACCATTTTTTACATAAGAAATTATTTTTGTTAAAGTTATATCGTTTTTTGTTTCTTTTTGTAACTCTATAAATCTTTTATCAGACATTTTAACATAATTTTGAATCATGCTCACCTGAGCCTCAATTTTCTTATCAAAATCTGAACTATTAGGGATAATAACAGGACTTACGGCCCTTGACAATGCATCCGCAATATGCAAGTTCTTTCCAGGAACGTAAACAAGTTCATAATCAAATTTTTGTAAGCGAATAAGCATGCGTTGAAGACGCATTGGGCAATCATTTAAATTCTTTTTATATATTGAAACAAGGGGCTTATGATCAGTCTGTATAAGTACTTTTTTACCAAAAATATAATGTGAAAAACGTTCACAGCCCCATAATACCGCGTAAAGTTCCTTTTCAATTTGTGCGTAACGTTTTTCCGTTTCATTAAGAGATATTGACGCATAAGCTACCGGCATATTATTTTGTAATAAAACAGCTCCCATTGCACTTTTTGATGAATCTACTGATATTGTACAAGGCTCATTAACATTATAATATCTTAAAACGGGTTTTCTAGTTAAAGTTTGTTTTAATAAATTAATTGCGTTGTCGTGTGTTTGATCCCAGTGCCACGCAATTGATTTCTTAAGTAATTCGCGTAAGGGTGAAGTTAACTCTGCTGCATTTTTAATAAATTTAGAGCAATAATTTACAATACCTAAAAATCTTTGTAAACTTTTTTTGTCTGTTGGTTTTGGCATATTTAAGATTGCGTCTATTTTAGACTGGTCTGGTTGTATACCATTTTGATTAAAAGTATGACCTAAAAATGTAATTTCGGTTTTAAAAAATTGGCACTTATTTCGATTAAATTTAATATTATTTTTTCTAGCTACATCAAACACTTTATTAAGACGTTCTTTAACTTGTTCCATACTATTTCCCCAGCATATAATGTCATCAACAAAAATGTCAACCCCATCAAAATTAAAAATTTGCTTAAATTTTTTATGAAAAACTTCACTGGCTAAGTTTAAACCGAATGGTAGTCTCAAAAATCTATATCTACCAAAAGGAGTATTAAAAACGCATAATTTTGAAGATTCATCATCCAATTTTATTTGCCAAAAACCTTTATACGCATCCAAGACACAAAAATATTTTGATCCAGATAAATTAGAACTTATTTCATCAAAAGTAGGTAATTGAAAGTGTTCCCTTTAATGGCACGATTTAGATCTTTTGGATCTAAACATATGCGTAAAGAGCCATTTTGTTTTCGCACAACAACCATGGAATTTACCCACTCTGTCGGCTCATCAATTTTTTTTATTATATTTTTACTTTCCATGTCGTTAAGAGTTTCTTTTAGTTTAGACTTTAAGGGTAAAGGAACTTTACGGGTGCATGTATTACTGGTTTGCATGATTTATCAATATTAATGTGAAAATTGCCTGGAAGACAACCTAGGCCTTCGAATAGGTCACTGTTTTTATTAATAATTTTTTGAGAAATATCTTCAATCTGATTGACCCTTTGTATCAAATTAAACAAAATGCAAGTTTCTAGACCCAATATGGCAGAAGAATTTTCTTGGACTATATGAAATTTAACAACATTTTCTAAGTTCTTATATTTACATTTTAAATAAATTGAACCAACAACATTTATTTTTTTATTAGTATAGGTTGTTAAATATATATTAGATTGATGAAGCATATCTAAATTAACATTAATATACTTTAAAATAGAAATAGGTAACAAATTTACCATTGATCCAGTATCCAATTTTAGTTTAGTTTTTTTGCCACAAATTTGCATTTCAACACACCACTGCTTGGTAGAATATTCTGAATGCACTTCACCAACACAAACTAACTCATCAGAAGAAGATTCATTTTCACTCTCACTTTCATAAGTAACCATATGTACTTGATTCTGCCTATTATAAAAGCACATTTTTGAAAAATGTCCAATTTTTTGACAAAAACTACACCGTTTTCTGAACGCTGGGCATTTACTAGGTGGATGAAATGTTCCACATTTTCCACATGTTTGTTTCGTGTTTTTTACTGTATTTGTAAATTTGGATCGTGTGGTTCCTGAGGTACCAGGTCTGGAGTAGTTAGTTTTCTGGAAATTTTGACCTTGTTGAAAATTACTTTGTTGAAACTTTTGCCCAGAGTGTCCTTTTCTAATTGAATTTACTTGATCGACTTGTGATTGAGCTTGTTCTGTTACTCTGTGGGATATTGTTCTGGATTCTTCAATGGATCGGCAAATTTTGACAGCGGTCTCTAAAGAAGTTTCGTCCATTTCTAAAAGTCGTTGACGCATTTCATCACTTTGTACTCCACAAATTAAAATGCTTTTTATAAGATCATCTTTTAGCTCTCCAAATTCACAACTTAAAGCCATATTCTTAAGTGAGGTAATATATTGCTCAATATTCTCACCATCTTGCTGCTTTCTTGTAAAAAATTTGTGCCGTTCATACACAATATTTTTCTTCGGAATAAAGTGGTCTTCGAATTTTTGTAACAAAATTTCAATTTTATTTTGTTCTGAGTCCTCAAATTTAAATGTGTTGTATATTCGTAAAGCCTTTTCGCCCAGAAAATGGAGTAATTGAGCACACTGTACATCCTCTTTTTTACTTGTATTTCCAACTGCTTTTTGGTAAATCATAAATCGTTGTTTCCAAAATAACCAATTTTGTGCAACATTTCCTTCTAAACTTAAGGGCGATATAGACATAGTTTCACTCATTTTCTCACTTTAAAAAAAAACTTTATGTTCGCAGCGCCATGTAAATAAAACTTCTTGTTTTTACTGTGCAAAATTAACTGAATTTTATTTCCTTCAAGATCGTGTACATAGGTCTAAAGAATGTTGATGCCTTGATAAGAACATCTATAAAAAACACTTGTTTACGTTCTTAAAAATATACCTTTATAAAGTAAGAATACTTTCTAAATAATATCACAAGTTATGGCTACTTAACGTTTATTTACTCAAGCCACAACTGAGCTACCACTTTGGTAATATTTTTTTAGTACTTCCAACCATTTGAGAGGAATTAGACGCTACATCCTAAAACTGCAAACTATACTTAATATAGTAACACCCAGAAATTAAAAATATATGGACTAAAAATCAAGAAATCTTATTTGAAATACTAATACTCTTATTGAAAAACATTTTACCAAATAACATGTTTTAATATTTATTGTAATGTTATTACTTGAAAACTGCCAAGTATTGTTTTATTTAATTACCTAAAATATATATGATTTACGTAAGAAACAAACGAAACGAAACCATATACAGGGTGTCTAGTAACTTAACCGACAAACTTTAAGGGCTGATTCTGCAATAAAAATAAAAATAAACTTTTTATGAACATACAGTACTTGTCTAAGGCCGCTTTCAGACGGGCGGCTATTTGCAGTCGAGAAGTTGACCACAAAAAGTTGATAGTTTGTGGTTGATTGTCGCTACTTGCACTTGTCATTTAACCACCATGGAAAAAGCGATTCCTTTTCATACGGGCGTTTTTTCGACTGCAATCGAACTTCTGCCGCTGCTTGTCGCCGATCCCGTCGACTGACTTTACCTATACGTAACTACTGTTGTAGTCGAAATTGGTGACAAGACGCCGATATTTTTGTAGTCAACTTCGACTGCAAAAAGTCACCCATCTGAAAACGGCCTAAATTCAGGAATCCTCTTTCTAACTTTTAAATTAATTGGCATTTTGCCATAAAAATGTAAAGACTTTAGTAGGACAACTTAAACCAAATTATAGACAAGGAATAACAAATACAAATGTTAAACTAAGAGCTGGGTGCCATATTAAAAAAAACCAATGGAAAGAGGGGTCTTGTTGCACATCATTTTAAAGCTCCTGACGGGTATTTTATATCCCCAGAATATAAAGTTAATTCCTTTACCTACTACAAAATGGCGGTACACTAGAAATTACTTAATTAGGGAAAAATAAACCTAAACCGACTTCAAAATAAATACATTAACAAAAAAATTAAAAATATTGAATAAAAAAATTAAAAACATTAAGTCGGGTAATAAACATTTTGTACTAAAGTATAAAAGCATGTGTTTGTTAAGTTGTTAACGTTTAGTACTTGTTATTACGTTATTTCCCCATTTCATGTTTTTGATTTTTTTCATTTATTATTTTATTTTTAGTAATTTTTTAATTTTGACGTCGGTTTAGTTTTTTCAGTGTTTATTTATGGCTTTAGCTAGATTTTAATCTTTTAAATTTAACATCCATAGTTTGCATGGTTGCTTTGTCAAAAACATTTATTTATTATTAAAATGCACTGTAAATAAACTTGTAAATATTTATGTTTTCTTTATTATTTCTTTATGTCCTTTAATTGTATAAAACTGCACTTAATTTCAGGGACTAAAAAACAGCATTTCTCGGTTTTATTGTCAAACGTATAAAATTGCATTATGCTTTCGTGTGAAGCCAACATAATTTAACTGCCGTGTCGTCGCCTCATATGCAAATCGTGCCAGGTGAACTGCTTAACCATATTTTGTAAGTTTAATATGAAACACTTATACATATTTATAAGAAAAATAATCGGAGCATCACGATATGCCTGTGTTAACACGTCGTTAAAACTCAATTACGAGTAGAAAAAACAATTAATTTTTTGTTAACAACATGGTATTAAATAATTATTTAATTATTCTTTACCCTTACTAACTTTTTGCTTAAATTTAAAGGTAGGTTGTTTTATTTAAAAAAAATTATTTAAATATTTTATAGTAAGTTATTGATTTTTGTTTGCTAATCAGTTATTTTTTTGTTAACAGTGCAGTAGTTAAAACTGGGCTTAATCTCTGCTTTTTATATAGTAGGGTGGGTCAAAAAATGCACGATTTTTGCTCTGACTTCTGACACTAGAAAATTGGTTCCTAGGGCACCCCCAGATAATGCTCGGCAACGATGAGATTTTAATTTTAATAGGAAAATCGGCCTCATTATAGTTTTGCAATATTTTACTTCGTCCCATACAAACATTTATATCTCACCATTAAAGTAAAAAAAATTTTTTTAGTAAAAAATAAAACGTTCTACAAAAAAGGTTAAAAAAACATTTAAAAAAGTTAAAAAAATTAAAAACAAAAAGTATTTTTTTTAAATTATCAATATTTTACCTTGAATATCTTTTAACTAATAAAATTAGATTTATCAAACAAATATGGAAAACTTTTTGAAGAAGATTCAATTTTACGAAAAAAAAAAAAAGTTTTGCATTATGATTTACAAATGGAAATAGGTGGATTTTTATGGGACTGAGAAAAATATGCAAAATTGTAAGAAGGAGGATTTTTTTGGCAGTGCCTAGAAATTAATCTTAGTGTCGAAATTCTAAATCAAAATAGTAATTTTTGTTCCCACCCCAATACACAGAGGGTTCACCAATTAATAGTAGGTACCCAGAAAAAACATAAATTGCTTATTTTAAAGTATTTGATATTGGATTGAGGCGCCAAAAATCTCGTTTACTTTAATGCATCCAAAACACAATCATGTTCCTTGTCGCGAAAAAATCATCAAACACTCACCCTTTGCTTATGAGTGGCCAGGTTTTGCAAAGCGGGGACACATTTAACCTTGTGGGCGTCACATTTGAGAATAACCTTAATTATCATAAATACATTGTATCTATGGCCACCGCGGCTTCAAAAAGCTTGGATTCCTTCTCAGTATTTTTTCTCCTTCTAATTTATACACTTTGTAGTATGTCCCAAATTCGGACCCTCTCTGGAATCATTGTTCTCATGTCTGGGGAATGGCATCCCTACAACCCTCAGCATTCTTGATGCCATTCAAAGAAGAACTATTCGTCTTATTAATGATCCTACTTATTCAAAGACTTCCTTCCCTTGCCCATCGTCGAGCTGTGGGAGATCTATCGCTCTTCTATAAATACTTTTACGGCTTCTGCTTTGACGAATTATCCAGTATAGTCCCTCCTCTTGCAGCTCCCAACAGAGAAACTCGTGGTGCCGCACGTATGCATCCCTATACGGTCCAATTGGACAGGCCTCGAACTTCCCATTTCGTTCGCTTTTTATCCCTGGAGTTTCTAGACTGTGGAACCTACTGCCAGCGGAGGTCTTTCCTTCCCTAAGTATTAGGATTTAAGCAAACATACTAATATAAAAATGTTTATAATAAGAAATATACTTGCTGTAAAAAAAAAACAATATTTTTAATTTTTTGATTCGCTTTTTATAATGTGATTTTTGAATTTTGTATAAAAACTTGATTCTATTAATGTTTTGGGTAATTTCAGCAGGGTGTATTTCAGTTAAAAATAAAAATAAAGAATAATTTGCTTTAGAAACATGGGGTCAAATGTTAACCATTAGGGAGATATCGCGAAAAACTTAACACAAAAATGTGTTCATTTTTTCTTCTTAAAAACAAAATAAGTATGGTATTTAACCTACCAAGTAATGTCAAATAGACATTTTACATGCCAGGTAACAGAAAATAAAAAGATTTTTTTTTTAAATTTAAAATTGGTTGGTTTAATGGAAAGGTACAGTTCAAAAAGTGTCTAAATAAACCAGTCTATACAAAGTTATATTTTTAAGGTCAATTCGTTAGTTTCTCTTTAATTTAATTTGGTTAGCAAGAACGATATGGTTAGTCTATTTCCACCTCTTACATTTATTCTAAAAAAGTTAAAAAATATTATAAAAGTGTATTTTTGTAATAGAAATATTTTCAAAAATATCATTTTTTTTAGCGCTTTTCGTTTTAAAGCTAAAAATAAAAACGTCATGTTTTGTTATTTTGAACCGCGATATCTCCCTAAGGGCCGACTTTTGACCCTATGTTTAGAAAGCAAACTACCCTTAATTAAACAAGCAATCACTTTCCAAAAATTTTCGCATTTGTTTAGAAACACCATGAATACACACAACGCCAAAAGTCTTGGACCCCTAGCATTTTTATACTTCTAATTTATTTAGAAAAAATTTAAAAAGAATATTTCAAAGTGTTGTCCATGTTAATTTTAATTTAGTTGAAAAAAATATTTTGAGTTCATGTATGTGGCTAAAATTAAAAAATACCAAAAAAATGAAAAAACAGTGTTAATTTTTAAATACTATTATATAAAAATTACCTGTATGACAATACAAAAAAATAAAGCCAATACTTTGTGGGCCCTCCCCTACTTCTAAGTAATGAGTTTACACGTCTGGGCATGAAAATGATTAAATTATTAATAAGTTCCTGCGATATGCGGTTCCATTCTTCTACGGCGGTTACCGCAAGTTCCTCCTCAGTTCTAGGTGATGGATAGCTCTGGAAACAATATCCCACAGATTTTCAATTGGATTCATGTCTGGGGAATTAGCTGGCCACTCTAATCTGTTAATTTCTTCAGCATTAAGAAGCTCCTAAACTCTTCTGCCTCGATGTGGTCTGGCGTTATCATCCATGAAAATGATTTTTTCAGTTTTATGGCGGAGGGGAATGATAATTGGCCTAATAACATTTTCCATGTAAATTTCGCTAGTCATATTTTGTTGTATGCGATTGATAGAGAACGACTGCACGAGGATAGTTGAGCCTTGACTGACGCCCTGGCTCTTTCCATACCCTTTGACGATGGTCATCACTGACCAGACCGAACTTTAATTCGTCAGAAAAAGGACTCTTTCCCACTAGGCTAAAAGTCAAGCCAAGCCATTCCCTTGGATTCTCGCCTACTGGTGGCGGGCACCACGGTGTCAAGGCAATAAAAGAGGTACCCTTAAAAATCTTCTGGCCCGTAAATTTGCGCTGCGAAGTCTTCTGCGAATGGTATTGGTGGAAATTACGCGGTTACACGTACCTTGGAAATGATCTCTAATGGCCGGGGACGTTGCGTTCCAATTTCGGCGGGTAAATTGGATAACATATCTGGGCTCCCATTCAGTTGAAACACGTGCCCGTCCACTATGAGGCAATCTTTCCACATTTCCAGTTTCTTGATACCTGTTGATGATTCGACTCACAGAAGATCTTGGAATATTTAAACTAGCTGAAATATGGTAATTGGAAAGTCTAGATTCATGCAGAGCAATTATTCTTGCTCTTGTATAAACAGAAATTAAACTTCCTGGCATTTTCAGTTAGAACCAATGTAAACTTTGCGTATTTAAACATGCAAATAAACTAAATAAAAGTAACTAAACAATTTCAAATCCTCGCAAAAACCAAAAACTCTTATCTTCAAATAAGTATGTGATCTTTTTTATTTCGTAAATAAAAAATATTTTTATCTGATACTATAAAACATGTAGGATTTTTATAACCAAGATATACAGGGGGTTCAAGACTTTTGGCGTAGTGTGTATTAAGTTATTAGTTATTTATTGTTTTTCTTATACAGCATCAGCTAAGTCAAAAAGTCTACTGGTAATGCATTGAAAAAAGACGGTCTAACACATGTAGAATACCAATAGGTAAAGAATAAATAAATTATTTCGGCAAGTAAACAACTTGACACATCGCACAGTGCGTCGATATGTGGACAATAATGCCAAAATTATTATTTTTATAACAGCTTAAATGTATATTAAGTGTAATAATGTGTTAAATGTATAATATCTAACAGAGACAAGAATGAGACGAGCAACTAAATGTAAATAAATTATCCGAGAGAGAGATAGCAACTGGGCCTTCCTTGTCTGTCTTCAAGGAAGGTAAAAGTAGATGGCGAGTGAATCGACTTTATCGTTTGCCCGCCAAATTCAAATAATATAGCCGTGCCATTTTTGCCCTTAATATTAGGTACTTTTTTGTTCCCTATTAATATAAAATATTGGGGTTTAGTTTAATAATTATACAAATCCAATTAAAAATGTCATTTATTTGGTTTTTATAAAGATTTTCTCTTACAGGTAACCATGTCAATATTACCTTAAATTATCTGTTGAAAAGTACAATTCAAAGTCCAATTAAAGGTAAAAAACCACGAAACACACAATAAATCACAAAAAAGTAAACAAACTGTCCAAACAAATCGGCCATTAAAAAATATCAAAAACAAATATCGAATAACATTTCGGCGTGACTGCCTGCAACAGCGTTGTCAAGTTAAAAATATTCGATTCTTTGTATATAGTATAATCAGGTTTTAGCCAAAGAAAGACATTAAATTTTACATGCAGAAATTGTAAACAACTTGGCAACCATAAAAAGGCGATGATTGCACCCTCTGCGATTACCTCCCATGATAAATGACAGAGACATAAGAGACATTTTGCACCCCTTATTATGCAATTCCGTTGTGGTTAACTTTATTCTGAGACTGCGCAGTAACGCAAACATGATCCGTTATCGTTATTAACCATACCGGACTCCTTTAATTACGGATGAATACCGAAGAGCTTATCGTTATCTTTATCGTTATTGGTAAACTGCGTGGTTGCCAAATTGTAAAATTTTTAATATCGATTATTTAAGAAGGTTGAAATTTTAATACCGTATTAATTAAAATATTATTGATACATAACGAATAATTAGCGAAAAATTCATAGCAGTAAGAAAAATAAAATAGTGTAAAGAAATTAAAACGGACTTGCATTTTTAAGGATGTTTTAAATCAGTTATTAATTTACATGTTACAATCTGGCACACTTGCTTATACTGTATTGTTTACATCTACTTTAAAAAACAAAATCAAGGGAACTGTTTGCATATATTAAAAAATCAATATATAACTTATGGAGAATAAAAGTAAATACTGATTTTTCGCAAACTTTAAAATCGGCGAACCACAGGCAAAAATAAGGTTATGGGTCGAAAGCGCAGACGCAAGATAAATTTCTTTAAAGAGGTTGCAAAATCTCTGTCTAAAACTGCTGCCGTAATCGTTATGTTTAATAACGATAACCATAAGGAGGCCAAAAATAGTCTGTTATTTTAAGAGGTGCAAAATGTCTCTATAGTTATAGGAACTTGCGTTAAACCAGAGAGAGATAAAACGTAATGGACAAATTTCCAGGATCAGTAACGCGTCTCGTTCTTGTCTCTGTATCTAATATTACAGTATTGCTTTCTGTATAAGCAGTGCCCTACTAAGTTAATAATAACAGAACTAATTTAGTGCAAAAGACTGATTCGATTTTTGTCCTGAAATCCCTATCGCTTAACGCACTCTGCATCGGTCACGCTTTGTTTTTGCTTTCCAAGCCTGTATACCTTTTGCCTTTACTGCACTGGTATACTGTATAAGCAATAGATAAAGATATATCGGCCCAGTAATGCAATAACAGAACAAGCACTATTAGTCACCCATGTTTACATGCGGGTATTCACTTTAGACTGTCTCTTTTCCTCACATTGCCTATGTGTTATGTTATTTAGCTGATCTGGTAATTACTTACCAACAAATTTAATTAACTTTCTAGGTAGCAAAAATATATTGGTATTAGTTATTCACTGTATTATTTAGTTTAACATTTTTTACTGAAAAATAAAAAAATTCTTGCATAGTTTATATCGTCGGCTTTCTTGTTTTGTTTAGTATTTTAATTGTAGCAGAAATAAATTTTATTTCATTGTTCAGACTACTGTACTGAACCCAAAGTTAATAATAAACTAATATTATTCATTTTAATTAAAATCCTAATACTATGTATGTAGTTTTCAGTAAAAGCTTTTCCAAAATTAAACAACTTTAACAAATTTTATATATTAAAAAACAAACAATAACTTCTAAAGTTTCTATGTGCTTATCGAGTAATTTAAAAAACAGTTATGTGTTAAGTGTAAAGTTTAAAATTAAAAACGTCCTTTCCCCAGCTGAAAAACATGTCACTTAACTCTTAAACGAGAAAAGTTTTGTCAGCGGATTGGGGGTCAAGGTCAAAGCCTATATTACGAAAAACTTAATATTCCCAACAATGAAACAACGAAAAGTTTTATAAGGAAGCTAAAGGCATCTTTTGTTAAATATGTGACCTTTAATAAAGCATGTATACAGGGTGATTCTTAGCCTATACGCGTAATTTTGGGAAATTAGTGCCAAGGGAAAACAAATATTGAAAATAAAAAAAAATGTAAATTGTGTTTTGTTGGAGAGATTACATAATATTTAAAATTACACCAAATAAATATAATTCTTAAGACACAAAATGATTAAAATTTAAAAATATATAACCAACTAATTAAGAATATGGTATAATCACTTTAAGCCTCCAATTGTAATTCTAATCGGGTAAAAATAGTATTACAACTAATAGGATTAGATTAGATTAGCTTGAAGGTGGACTGTAATATTTTAACACTGCATCCTGCTCAGGTTTATTGTGTATCCTCCATCCCTATGTGAAAGCACACTATCCAAGCCGGTCTTTCTAATCAGACTCCACGAGCTTGAAACTGGCTCCTTGGTAAAATGTTGCTGCTTTAGGTTTTTCCTTACCCAGCCTTGCAAACCGCAGATGATAAAGAGCTTTACGGTAGCACCATATGTGTTCAGCGGTTTCCTCTTTTTCCTGGCAGAAACTGCATAGGTTTTCTTCTGCCAGGCCCATTGTCTTTAGGTGTTTATTTGGTCTGCAATGACCCGTTAGTTGACCCATCATTACAACTGATAGTAGAATGTACTATTAGAAAAACCAAACATTATCATCGTGATTGTTTATTGTTTTTTTATAACAAAAAATCCAGCCCAATTATTTTAAATAGCTGTGTGCGAAACTATACCCAATTATTGATTGAACAAAAAATAGCTAACCATTTTTTTATATATAACTACACCTACGGTCACTAGTTTTATTTGCGTTTAATCATGACCACTTGGATGCAATATTAAAATGGGCTCTAAAAATCAAGTAAGCTTTAAAGCTTTTTAAGATGTCACGTTCTAATTTAGAATTGTCTAAAGAATCCAAAAATGATAAAATATACAGGGTGATCTATTTAAAATTTTTAAGTTAAATCTACTTCCGGTTAAATCAAAAAGACTGGTAAGTGGAAATATGCAAAAAATGTCCACTTCTTGTACAATTGACCCATACCAAGTCTCATTTTTATATGCCAAATACTCTAGAAATTATGGTTTGTCATAAATACATGGAGACATAAAATACTCTAAATTCAAAATACTAAAAATCAATGAACTACGGATTCTAATAATGTAATAATAAATGGAGTATTCCATGCGAAAACGCAACATATTTGTTTTTTGTGCAATCATTTTTCATCATGATTTTTAAATTCTTTAAGTTAAAATATATCGATTGGCTATAAGATATCTTAAAACATACGGGGAAAATTAAATGATTTGGTCTCTTTCCGCTTAAAAGTACGGGCACATTCGTCGGCATTAGACGGACGGGACGGTACGGATCGGAAAAAATAGTTTTAGTAAAATTAAATAACACACACGCGCATGCTAGTAATGGGTGAACCATATGTAAATATTAAAAGTTAGCGCCTTTTCACCTGGAGTACAAAACCACTTGGTTAAAACCCTGCGGTAATAATAGGCTAAAATTATTGTCAAATAACGCAATTTCTAACCGGTATCGCACATATAAAACGGTAAGGATCGGATTTTAATTCAAGTTGCTATATTCTTGCGGGTTTTTTAATTCCAGTGCCAACCGCCCGTACATAGGTACACTGCTTTATTTAATTTCACTACCACTATTTTTACCGATCCGTACCGTCCCGTCGCGTCCGTCCGATGCCGACGTATGTGCGCGTACCTTAAGTGTACATGTTTTATATCCTACCAGCATAATTTAAAAAAAAAAAAAAATTTAATGTTTTAGTCAGATGGTAACGAATTTTAAAACTTATTCTTTTACCAAGCATTGCTATGAATATGTTATTACGAAAATCCCCATTGCTTTTATATCATTACAAGATATTCTCCTAAACTCTTTATTAGTATTCTTTTTGCATTGCGGAAGACGTAATAAAATTAGCAATATCCTAAAATTGTCTGGTCCCCAAAAACAAATAATATTAAATTTTGAAATACCCGATATCGTACGCTTCAAATGGAAAAGCTTTTATTGCGAATTGTGGGCTTTAGAGCTTTAGCTAAAAATATTATTTAAATCATTTTATTTCCTTACGGCCTAAAATGTACAGGGTGATCATTTTTAAGACGGCGCTATAGCTAACTTGCTTATTATTAAAGATACAAAGTCGGTTAAATTAGTGAAGTTGTAGAACTTTGTCCGCTGATTAACGTACTGCAAACAAAAAACAATTACTACAAACAAATACCTATTTTTTTTAATGGAACATCCTGTTAACTATATCACCATTCAAAAGATCTCTCAAAAAATTTTAAAAAAGGTCACATGTGATGTAGGTATCCAATTTTTAAAAGTTTAAGGAAATGCCACATTTAATAATGTCTATATCTTATATTTTTGGAAATATAGCCATTTAAATCTACAAAATAGCAGATATAGTGTATGTTTTACCTTTGACACTAAACTAAGTGCTTATAACTTACATCTGTGGATATTATGGAAATTTAACATATAATAACATTCAGATTTGGACGGCCATATTTCCCAAACTATAAGAGATAGACATTTGAAATGTGGTATTTTCCAAAAGTTCTTTAAACTATATATTTAATGGTAATGCAATATACAAAGTGTTTTATTTAAAAAATGCCAGTTTACTATAAAATTTCTGAGGATTGTCATATTTCCAAAACTGTTAAAAATTAAATATATTACAGGTGAACTTTTTAAAAGTACTTTGAAAGATCTTTTGAAATATAATATATGGGTGTGTCTACAATTTTAAAGAAGTTAGCAATAGTGCCGACTTAAGTTTGATCACTCTGTATTTACAGGGTGTTTCTTAATTACAGTAGGAAAGTTTAAGGGCATATTCCTAAGCCAGTTTTATAAATATAAGTTCCTATAAACATAGGTCCTTATTCGTTCTTAAGATACAGGTTGTTTTCAAAAGACTTAAAAATTTCAAAAACAATTTTTTAAGTAAAATTTGTGTGATTAGGTATAAATATTGTTTACGACCTGAAGCGCCTGTGACAAATCTTAACGAAGACAAAATACGTGTTGCGGTCTTGGTCGGGCCCGGGGTATTTCATTTTCTTTTGGAGACTCCGTAATTTTTAAACAACCAACCATGGTAGCCGAAATCTTACAGGATATTTATTTATTTTATATATGTATTTATATCAAGGCGTAAGAACCATTCATTTTTATATAATATTGTTTAATTAGGTATTTGTTGTTGTTGTTGTTGTAACATATTTGCTAATTAGAACTTATATCATCAAATTTTTAAAAGAAAAAAATTGTCCTACTGTTTTATGTATAGCCCAGAAATACGCAATTTAGCGGATTTTATGTTTTTTTCTGAAAAACTTTAGCAAGTTACGTGAAAATATTAAGAAACATAAAAGTTGTTTTTTAGATGTTTTATTTGAGAAATATAAAAAAGTTGAAAAGTCAATGGCGTACATTTTTATTAATAATATGTATAAATAAATATATATCTGCAAAATATTTTAAAATGTTTTTATTGTCCAAACTCTTATTTTTTAAACCTGTTTTAACTTTATTATAAGAATAGGTGTAAAGTTGTCAAATTATGTTCTGATTATGAACTGAAATATTTTAATGGGCCGATGCACCAAAGTTATATATCCATCTTTGTTTGGGTACAAAAGATTTTAAAAATTAGAAACAAACTTGAATAACCTATTCCAATACAGTTCCTTATCAGAAATTAAATTGCAATTATTTTTAAAGTCAGTGACATCCACAGTCATGGCCAACTCGAGCAAAATAGTAATTTTGACGATTTTCAACATAAAAATTTAATATTTGTATAATAAGGTGTTATACATTATCCAAAAGAAAAAAAAGGTTGTTTAAAACTGTGCAAAAAAACAAAATGGTCACCATAAAAAAACAAAAGTTGATAATATATCTAAACCGAAACGTTGGTATTAAAATTTTAACAGACAATTGCATTACTTCTAAAAAGTTCTTCCTAAAATGTTTTTACAGATTAAAAAAAAGTTACGACACTTGTTTAAAAATCCACATTTTTAGTTTTTTTTTTTAAATAACTCAAAAACCAAACAAAATACAACCATCATTAAAATGGCATTAGATTAACGGTTGAATGGCCCACAACTTTTTATCTTAAACCACCTTTTATTTATTATAGTTTTTAACATCCCAATACATTCTCTACCAATTGATATAAGTCCAGTTAGTACTCTAAGCTAACAAATCTATAATGCTCCTTTTGCTGAGAAAAAATTTAGGGACACCAAGTCCAAATTTTAATAATTAAATTTATGTGGATTTTTATTTATCGATAGTTGTTTACCTACAATTTTTAATAAAAAGAAAAATAATAATTAATTGGTATGTAAATAAATAAATAAATAAATTAAAAAAATTGATATCCGAAATCGAGCTTTGGTTTTCCAAGTTAGTAGTTAAAATCTTTGACCATCTTACTTATAAATCTAAGACATGAACACTGCCGTCCAACGAAAAAACACCTTATGGTATATGGATTATTATATGCACATACGGTGTTTTTGCGTTGGACGAAAGTACATTCCTATATCTTTTTTCCTCTATACCTACTATTTATTTAGTAAAAATTTACAATTGAATATTTACTTATATATAAAAGATATTTTGACTAAGAGTTTAATATGCTTTTTGGTTTTTAAGAAATTTTAACCATGTTAATAGTTGGTCAGGCTTCACGGAATATTGACACAATATATTGCATTTAAATTTTTTACACAGCAACTTCATTTCATTTTGTAATTTTCATTAAAAATAGGCAAAGTTTGTGTTTTGAAAATCATAAAATATATAAAATAAAATACTCTTAATACCTAATTAAGTGCTTATCTTTTTGCGTACATTTTATACATTATTTTATTATTTATTTTGCCTTTCAAATTAGTATACTTACTTGCTTGCTATCAAAAATTTATATGTAAGGTCATAAAACCGTCTAGACTACAATTTTTTGTAAATAAATATTTAAATTTACTTAAATTGTGTTTGGCTGCGGGAACTTGATTAATAAGTTGTATAAATAAATTGGGAAATTTAAGAATTCCAATCAAGGTCTTTACTAGCTTGTTAATATTTATAATATATTTATTTAGTTAATATCTTTATTCACGCCATAAGCTTATCTCTAAAAAACGAGACCTGTATTAATGTTTCCTAAATAAAAAATAAATTAATTTAGTAACAATAAATTTTTGTCTTATAGTGATTATTGCAGTTACTTGACTAAGAAGACAGCTGGTAATAAACTTAATTATTTAAAATTATTTTTTTCTACTGTTTAGGCACTAAGAGTAAATCAATATTATATTCTGTTTTTATGAACGTGTAAAAAATAGTATTTTTTATGCGCAAATATAATTTTTCCCGCAATATTAAGTGGTAATAAAACTAAACACCAACTATAATTTTGATTTACCATACAAAACATAAATATTTTCTGTAAAATATTAAAATTTAAATTTAAATTATAACCGCATCAATTCGGCCTAAAAATTTTGCTAAAAAAAAAGATATACAGAGGGGACACACATACATTTTTATTATCAAAAATGCAAAGTGATTCATAACGTATACCGACGCATAAACTTATAAAAAGTTGATATAAATAATAAATATATAATAATAGAAAAAAATGTAAAATATTTTTAATTAAAAAGAAAATCAATTATTTTAAATAAAAAACGAACGTGACTTCCAAATACAAATCTGTACCTCAAAAGCAGTTAAACTGAAGTTTATTTTTTAAAATTTTACAGGACAGCAAAAATCTTTAAACCTAAAAATTTTATTGCCCTTAAAACTGAATAAAGTAAAATAATAAAATAAATAATAAAACAATTTCCTTTTTTTCCTGGACTTCAGCACAAATACTTCTGAGGTACAGAAATAATAACCAATAATTAAAAACAAAATAGTTACCTATCTTTTGTGTCCCAAAATAATTTGGTTAAATAACTCTCACCAATTATAACACAAACTTTTTCTAAATTATAAATAAATAATAGTTTAAAAAACTAAAAAACACGCTTTTATATGCAACCGAACTAAAAATTAGAAAATAATTTTTCATTAAAAAAAAATATTGTCACTTCATAGTAAAAAGCGTGGGGTGCCTAATATATTAAATGTTATAATTATTATATTTGCCAATATCTATGAGGAAAAAGTTATGAAAAAATTGTAAAATGCACCCCACGCTTTTTACTATGAAGTGACAATATTTTTTTAATGAAAAATTATTCTCTAATTTTTAGTTCGGTTGCATATAAAAGCGTGTTTTTAGTTTTTTAAACTATTATTTATTTTTCATTTTTAGTTCGGTATGCATTTATGTATGTATCTATGTAAAAATGCTCCAGTTTATTCACTAAAAAATTCCTTCGCCATTTTTGTCAAGAGTAGCTAAACCTGAGAAAAGTTTGGGATGTTGCCAAAAGATGGCAACACAGGTGTTGTTTTTATAATATAATGGAATTTTTTTTCCTGGTGATCCAAACCAGGATAACGGGATACTGTTTGCAGATTATTGCATTGTCATGGGTTCTTAATACTTGTGCAAAGTTTCAAAGAAATCAAATAGCTGGAAGTTGGTAAAAATTAGGCTCAAAGATTCCGTTACATAGATAGTGACAACCCAAGTTAATAAAAGCGTGTTAAAAATAAAGGCAGTTTTGTATTGGTCCACGTTCACATTTTTGTAGTTTTTGAAGGCCTTGCACAACAAAACAAATATTTTAAAGTATCCGAATCGTCAAGTTTTAATATTTTATTTTCTTTTTCTTTTTGGATTTTGAGGGGTTATTTCTTTATTTTGCTTTGAGCAAAGCGGTTCCTTTTGGCGAGCACCCAACAAATAATCATTAAATAAATGAATTCACCTAAGCAATAAAGAACATATTATCTTAATTCCGTATGTATCCTTAAAGGTCCGCTCTTGACTCCACTGGTCTTAATTAAAACCACCAAATTTCAAAAACATCGGGCAAAGTATATAAAAAACAAGTTCAAAACCGTGTATCTCTGAAAAATGAATAGATTGCTGAAAACCATAATTACATAAACTTTTGTCTTTAACCCTTAAGAAGGCGCGCGGTGGTCAAATTGACCCACAGCTTTGTCAATGTTGTAATAACTTTAAAAATTTTTACAATTAGGAAAAATCCTTAGGTACCTATTTAAAATCTTGTTAGGTATATATTCATAACTACAAAAAATAAAATAAAACATCAATCATTCAAAAATTTTACCTTTCTTGCGGTTGGGTCAATTTGATTCCCACGGGCCTCCTAACTTTACATGTATGGGACTAATCCAATCAGAAATGTTTACAAGCGAGTATTCACGTTAGACTGTTTCTTTTCCTCACATTGCCTATGTGTTAAGTTACTTAGCTGAATCGATGTCTAGCTCCATTACAACAAGAAGTAACAGATTTAGACTAAACTTTCACTTTATTTGGTAAATTGGTAAATATAATATAAATATTTAAAATTATATTTCTTAAAGAGAATTACGTTTTTTTGTTTCTGGGCCAAATGTGAAAATTTAATAATAGGCTTATTGGAGATATGCTCTGTATTGGTTAGGCGGATTCATTTATTGGATGGTCTTCTTGTTGGGTACACGCCTGGAAAGAATGGGACCGCTTCGGTCCTGGTCCCGGGGTATACGAGCTGACCCTGTTTAGCCCTATTGACCCCTATAAACTGGCCGGTGGCCTGAAACAAAATAAAAGAAAAACCCCCAAGAACCCAAAAAATTCTATTTAAAAAACGACGTTTTGGTGGCAAGTCTTCCATAATTATATTAATAATTAACAGGCGTGTACCCAACAAGAAGATCCATATCCCATCCCATCCCATAGACTTAATATTTATTATATATATTTTTTAAATTTTGGTTATAAGGGTCTAACTACGAAACCAATTGTTGGACTTATATAATTTATTTTGATAAAGTTATGTTACCTTAGATAATGTATAAAATGTATTCATAAATTATAAACAAAATTATTTTTTGCCTTTCTCGCATTGCCGTCCCATTTAATCAGCTTTTAATAAAATAACGACAGTGACTTTAAATATAATTACAAATAAATGTTTTAAAACGAGGCTTTTTTCTTGGGCAACTTTTTAATTTATT